>VDFB02086831.1:78032-93434 GCA_007258455.2 Sequoia sempervirens | reverse complement strand
GGAATGGGTCACTTGCTCTTACTAGCTCGCTACCTCCATCATTGTAGGAAGTTTGCGATCAAGTTCAATATTATGATTTTAGGAGTCTAACGGTTGGAAATCATAGTAAAATCAGAATTTAATAAGTTTTGGAATTAACATTTTAAAGTATTTTTTGGGGTCATTAACTTTAGACTATCTTTTCTTTTGTAGAGGTGATTGCATGCCAAATTTTTTTGGTGTAAAATATCAGAATTATTAGATTTTGTTACCTGTCTATGAATAAAAATTATTGGAGTGTGAGTTTGATTTTTTTGAAGATCTAAATAGTCAAGCTTGGTCAAGAAAAATCATGTCAGATAATATTAGTCCAGAACAAAATGAAGAGACACTTGATAGATTGTGGGCTAGATTGAAAAGAAAGGGTGATGGGAAATGTTATTGTCCTTGCAATAATTGCAAAGGCTTAAAGACGAGACGACTTTTAATCACAACAACTAAAAAACATTGTAGGCAGCATGGTCACATTGAAGGGGGTATGATTATCGTCCATTGGTAAGTTGTTCATTATATGTGTTTATATTGATTGAATTTGTAAATGTTTATATTGTTTTAACATTTTATATATATATATATAATCACTTGATCATGATCATGGCTTATTTGTGTCTATCATTATTATAAAGGTGGGGCACCCTAGGGCAGATGATATGGATTATCACGGCCCGAAGAATGTGGTTTTCCAAGCGATCTAACATGGACAAGGAATATTGAAGATGAAGTTACCGATACTCATGGAAGAAGATGATCATGCGCTAGAAAACACAGTTGAAGATGATGGTACAGATACATTGATCCATGACACATTTAGTGGTAGAGCTGATCATGATGATCGAGATGACTTTGATGATGTTCATGATTTACCTGTACTTGAGAAGGCATACGAGCCCCTTTATGAAGGCTCCCAAACAACTCTTCTCTCTATTGTATTGTTGCTATTGAACTTGAAGGTTATAAATGGTTTATCAAACATAGCAATCTCACGGATGTTAAGGTATGTCATATATGTCATCTTTTTTCATCTATTTTAATTATTGTTAGTTCATCACTAGTAAATAAAGGATGAAATATGTACCATTAATATTCTTTATATTAACAAATTATTTTTTGTTGTAGATTGATTGGTGAATTTTTGTTACCACCATCAAATATTTTACTTCGCTCATACCGAGATTTATCTGGCATTATGAAAGATATCGGAATGGAGTACCAAGCAATAGATGCATGTCCCAATGGTCATATTATATATCATAAACAACATGAATTTGTAACAGAATGCCTGAAATGTCATATCAGTAGATATCAAACAGATCAACTAACAAAGAAGGTACCTCGCAAGGTTCTTCGTTATATTCCCATTATTCCACGTATGCAACGATTATTTAGGTGTGAAAGCTTAGCACAATTTATGGATTACCATGCATGGAATAGAAGTGGAGATAACATTCTTCGAATGCCTGCGGATGGTTCTGCATTTAGGGACATGGAGGAAAAATGGCCACACTTTAAAGAAGAACCTCGTAATCTCAGGCTTTCATTGGGAGCAGATGGTGTCAATCCATTTGGAGAGCTGAGATCTATTTACTCGGTGTGGCCTATTTTTTTTATCAACAATAACATTCCTCCATGGATGTCAATAAAGAGGGAGCACATAATGTTGTCAATGATTGTTCCAAGCATTTGTTTACATCAATTTTCTTTAACATAGTAGCATCTCATTTGTCTTATTTGTTGCATAATGACTTATATTTTTTTCATTCAATAGTCATGTACATTAATTTATATATATTGCAGTAAAATGGTTATAATAATTATGTAATGCTTATGTTCATTCAACTAGGTAAGTACCAAGTTAAAGATATGAATGTATATATCGAGCCTCTTATCGACGAGTTACTAAAGTTATGGAATGGCGTCACTATGTATGACGTCTCCAGACCAATAGGACAAAGACAATTCCAATTCCATGCAATGCTTGTATGGACAATTTATGATGCCCCAGGGCTAACAACAAATGAGATTTTTGTGGTATGTTATAACGCTCGACCGCGACTTTTAACAATATTTAATTTTATGAAGTAGATATCATGCATGTTTTAAAAATAATCTATTCATTATATATAATTATAAAAATTGACATATTTAATCCACTATATATGATCTCTGCGTCTTCAAACAAAGGAAAAATTTGCATTGTCCAATTTGTGGTCCAAAGATGAAATCTCGCCGCTCAACAAGTTTAGAAAGCGTGTTTGATGAGTATAGGCACTTCCTCCATAGAAATCATCATAAGTATCAATCCATCAAAAAACATATTTTCAATGGGAAAGAGGAGACTACATCAAAACCACAAAGAATGTCACCTCGCCTATGGAAGTTGGAATATACTAGAATTAATCGTCAAGGTTATACATTAGATGAAATTGTTTATCTATCATATATGATATGTTTTGAATTTATATTTTTATATTGTGTTGTGTTTACTCATGTTGTAATTGACAATGATTGTCGCTGTTAATTTGTTTAACTTATATGCTTCATGAAGGTTGTCAAGGCATTAATGGTCAGCTTCCACAGGGACTGAAAAGTTATCCTGCATAATTTAGTAGGTTTCCTTACTATGAGCAAATTTTACAAATTGTGCATTTGTTTGATACAATGCATATCGGAAAGAATATAACAGAAACATTATGAAAAATATTAGATGGAAGACATGACAAAGAAAAAATTGTCAAAATTTGTAGTGACATTCAGGAAGCCAATCATGCAATGAAAAATGTCATTCAATTAAATAGCGATGGAGACCAAATTAATATAAGTGCCCTTCCTTGGTTATTAACGGAGCAACAAAGCAATGCTATAAAAGAAATCATACGAAAAATTCAATTTCCCACAGGATTTGTTGCGAACATAAACAATATAATAACAAAGAAAGGTGAATTTGGTTCAAGGATGAAAACGCATGATTGACATACCTTCATTAAGGTAATTATTCTGGTGTATTATATACACTTGTATAATGCATGTACTTTTCAGTGTATTATGTTTACTACTTTTGGAAAAACAATGAAAAGATCATTTTATAATTGTTGCAGTACGTTCTACCTCTATCTCTCCCAGACAACTTCGACAACAATGTCAAGCAAGTTATATATGATCTTGGAAAATACATGAGGTAAGTAACGATATTTGTTCAATTCGTTGTATGCATCTTATAATTGCCATTTGTTTTACTTGTTATGTAATATACTATATATTTTTGTTAAATCTCGTTAATATATTTGCGCCTTGAATCACTTGTAGATGACTGTTATCTAAAAAAATTCCTCGTCTAATGTGTGAAATGCAAAAGTGTCTACCCTCGACATTTTTCAATGCACAAGAACACTAATTCATACACCAAGTTGAGGAGATTGAATTGTGTAGACCTATACACACAAGGTCAATGTGGATGGTTGAGAGGCACTTGAAATTTTTGAAGGCTTTGGTTAGACAAAGAGCACATCCTGAGGGTTGTATGGTGGAGGGATATATGATATACCTAACCATGGTGTACATTAGTGAATATCTTCCTAAGTTTGCAGCAAAGATCCATGTAGATCGCATTTGGGATCCCAACTCCATTAACAAATTCGAAGGGGAGTACCTGATGGGGAAAGGTAGATTGAGGAAAGTGAGAGGTAATTATAAGATGGTCATAGAGATTAATTGGAATAAATTTTACATATGGTTTTTATGTATATTGTACTTATTTAATTTTTAATCTTCAATATATATCAATTATAAATTAAGGTCGTATACCGTGGTATTTAACTAATTATACATCATTTGTGAATTTCAATTTTTTTTTATACAGTTTGCCGAGAGTGGGATGCACTTCATTTGTATGTTAGAAACAATCTTGATTGGATGAGGGTGTGGATTGAACAATGTCAAAAATTTGCTGCGATTAACATGGGAAGGTGTGGCTTCATTGGTTAAAGAAGTCTTTCATCAGAATGGAGATTCCAATGTTACACAAGAGAAATTGATTTAGCATATGGTTTAAGAGATAAACAGTAATGCATAAATATATTAATCACCCATATTATTTAATTATTTCACTATATTGATGTATATATATGTTGAGATTGTTTCTTTGCATACATTCGCCAAAAAATAAATATGTTTATCAATTCAACCATATTGCAATAATTTTACATGTTTGACATATTGCATGTGAAACACCGCAAGGCTATGTGGTGCAATGGTCGTAAATTTCAAATAAAAATGTTGGATGACATCAAGAAAACTTGTGATTCTGGTATAACTGCAATCTTTCGGGTGACTAATGTTTCATCTAGAAGCGACATACATCCAGAAGTCTTAGAAAATTGATACTATGGTATTTTGGATGATATACTTGAGTGTGACTTTAAGTCCTTCAAATTAATTATGTTCATTGTCCTATGGTATAGGCTACGATTGAATGAAAATGATCCCGAGAGAATTGTTATTGAACATGATAATGGATTTACCATGGTTAATACAAGGTCAGTCGAGCGAGCTGGAAATGAGCCCTATGTTCTTCCAAGCCAATGTGAACAGGTATTTTACTCAGAGGTTCCAGGTAAAGCGGGTTGGTCATTTGTTATTAGACATGATTCAGGAGGAAGGTTGATAAAGTATAATGTGGTGGAAGAAGAAGATACAGAAGAACTAGAAGATGATGTAGATGATGATCAGGATCAACAGTTAGTTGATGATGTCCTTGACAAAGATGTTGAAGAGGAGGAACTAGATCATGATGATGTAGGAGTTAATGTTCATGAAGATGTTATCCGTGTGGATGATGCCATTATCAAAACTGATATCGATGATGATGATGATGATATGACCAATCCTTACAATGTCGAATCTGCATCAGATGATACAGACAAAGAGATGGATGAAGAAGAAGATCAATTACATTGAAATGTATGAGTTATGGGATTATATTATCTATTTGATATTAATTTCTTGATAGAATTATATTTGACTTATGTGGTTACATAATTAATTCATGATATTTTAATTTTTATGCCATTACATATTAATTTAATGATGTACTTTTTAATGTTTGAAAGGTCAAAAAATTAAAACATTTCAATAGTGATGTTAACAACCTTAAAATTAGTGTGTTTTATGTTTCATGTGATCATAAAAGATTAAAAAGTCAGTTGTAAAGGTGGTTGTTCAGTGGTTGATGTGTAAAGGCCTTTAAAAGGCATAAAGTGATCATTGTAATGGTTGTTGATGGTTGAGGATTTAAAATACAAGCTCTTGACATTCAAAAATCTATGTTTTTCTTCAAAATTTCTGTATTTTTCCTATTATGCAACACTGTACGGTCACATGCAGCCATATTTTGATGTGAAATTAATTCTAGGTCATGAAGATATGTGTTAGCTTTGATTTGAATCTAATTTGAGGGCTTAAGGCGTTGATTTGAGTTATAAAGCTTCATTTCTTTGCATACAGCCCGGTTACCCTGTTTTTGAGGGTTTTGTAGTCCAAACATGATATAAATGGGCTTTTACACTTTTTATGATTACTGTAGCTTGTGTAAGAGGCCCCATGGATAATGTTGTAATTGTAGGATGCATGAATAGGGTGTAGGGTGAGAAATAAAGAAGGTATAGTTGTTGTCCTCAAGAGTTTTGTGAAGAAAAGCATGTGAAATGAGAGGTTCAAGCCTAGGTTTCAACAAAATATGTATGGGAGATATGATTTTATGAATTTTTATCCATGTGTAGACCTAATGGGTTGCTTCTTCCCCTTTCCCTCCCTCCTAATCTCTCTCTCTCTCTCTCTCTCTCTCTCTCTCTCTCTCTCTCTCTCACTCACTCCTATGTCTCTCCACTCTACCCTTTAGCCATCTACCCTTAACCCTTAAATCCTTAAACCCCTAAAACCCTATCCTCTATCTCTCTTCCACTCCCTCCCTCTCTCTCTCAAGACTCTCCCTCCTACCCCCTCTCCCTCTCTCAGGTCTCTCTCTCTCTCACTCCCTCTACCCTTAACCCTAAACCATACACCCTTAACCCTTAAACCCTCTACCCTCTATCTATATCCCACTCCCTCCCTTCCTCTCTCTCTCAAGTCTCACCCTCCTACCCACTCTCCCTCTCTCGGGTCTCTCTCTCTCTCACACATCTCTCCCCTCTACCCTTTTAACCATCTACCTGATGGAACTTCAAAGTTTTATCCTGCCTTATGTCTCTAGTCATCTATGGTGTTTGGGAAAAGCCTAGGGTTGGGTTTTTACCTTTGTCTTCATGTAAAACCCTAGTATTATCTTACGCCTTAGGAAGGATCTATTCAGCCGTTACTTTTTGGGAGGGTTTTTAAAACATCTTAAGTCTCATCGCTTTGTCTAGGTCTGACCCACTTTAGTTTTATCATTTTATTTCCTTCATTTAATTTTATTCTCCTAAGTCTTGGATGGTCTCATGCTCCCTCATTTAAGTGACAAATTATGTCATTGTTTGTCGTTGGCCTAGTGATGTCCCCCTATTCCTTTAATAAATGTTTTTATTTTACAGAGGGACAAGTTCGCATGACCGTTGATCAATCATCGTTTGATCTCAGTTGTTCCCCATCATCCCGCAATGACCCCACCACACTATCTTGGTTGATCGCGATATCACGGGAAAGCGCCACGTGTCTCGTCTGGTGATGCCGAAGGGATGATAAAATACTTTGATGCATCTATTTGATTTTAATACATTATGTAGCAGGTTACTAAAGTGTTTATGAGATGCACGTGCTTCAAATCAACGTAGATGTTATAATCTCGGTAGGAAAGGTGCTCGATGGTTAAAGAAAAAGCTAGCAACTATGTTGGATGAACTGGATTGTCGATGGTTGAAGATCCACGGTTGCCCACCATTGCATGATCAGAAGTTGCGAGGTTTTTATCAATTGCAATATCGCGGGCAAGCACCACGTGGATTTTGTTGGCAACGCGTGGTATGGTGGGCCCCTTGTTGCCACAATGGAGATTATGTCAGTTTGATTTGAAGGCAGTTGTTTAATGATCTGACCAAGGTGAAAGATCAATAGCCAATATTTGAATATGCATCGAATGCGATTGGAGTCATTCGTGCAGTACGTGAATAAACTTTAATGGCGGACATGACATCTACTGCTAGGGTTTGATCAAAATAAAGCAAATTTTCTTCTGCTTTGGTATCATAAAGCATTCAAAACATCTTTGCGGAGCCAAGGACAAAGTTACAAATTGTTACAACAAGAATTTGGGTTTCTGCAAGCGCAAAGCCGTCAGTTCATTTCTGTATCTCTTGGTTATTCTGAATTTTAATTTGGGGGAAATTTGTTGTGTGCTTGTCGTAGGGCTTGTCGATAGTTTTTTTAGGGCTATAAGTTAATTGAATTGTGAGAAATTGCAAGGTTTTGTTCTGTAATTTCATATTTTGTTAAGCCCTAGTTTGTTTAAAGTTTGAAATAGCAAGGAAGCCCTAGTTTACTCAGGATGGCACTGACAAAGCAGCACTCTGGCCAAATTGATTATTTAAGTAGAAACTTATATGATGATTTCCTGGATCAATTGCCCTTTTTGACAAATGATAGGAAGAAGGGGTTAGTTTTGATGCAAGGAAAAACTCTAGGGGAGGGATTAGTATATAATTGTTCTAACATAGCTGATGCTAGGGTTCCTCTTACTGGTCTAGAGATGTTCATATTATGGTTTGGATAGAGGAATTTTCCCCACCCCTTTTCTAATGGTTGGATGTATGATATGGGGAAGTTAGTGGTACCAAATGTGTTCCTTGATATAGACTTGCTTAGGGAAGTGGCTGCACGATATGACCCTATCACACTAGTGATTCAAGATAATGATGGAAAGGTTTTGTTAAGCATCAATAGAGAGGAATTATGACAGGTTTTTGATCTAAGTGAGCCTAGTACATTCTTGGTTCCTATTGATCTCGAAGAGATGAAGCAGGAATATGGGAGGTCAAAATCACTTTTCAGAGCTAAGTTGCTCCCACCTTATTTGGCTAGGGCAGGAGGTTCAAAATTCCATATTAGCCCTAATGACCAAGAACCTTTCAGACTGAATTGCTTTGCAAAGCATTTCTTGGCTACCTTTTACTCATTGTGCCAAATTTTGGGTTTTCACCCCAACACGGTGATGCCTATTGCTTACATGTTTATGGCGCCCTAATTTCTTAGTAATTTATGATTTTGCTTCTTTATTGGCCGAAAAGATACATGAAGGGCTGTCAAAGTTGCAAAAAAATGATACAGGCACTCCATTCTTCTGGTATTCCATGTTAATGTATATGTTCTTGTATAAGAATGTTGAATTCTTCTATGAGAAGATGGAGTTAAGGTAGTGGGTTGATGGAGAAAGATTGCAGGTGCAGGTATGGACTGCAAATTTATCATGTAATAGGGAAAAAACCAGTTATGTGCATTTTGACAATTGTTTTGCTTCTAGATTCAGAGCCAGGCTAATGGTAAATGTACCCATGATTCCTGAGGAGTTGCATGATTTCCTCAGACCAAAGGGGAGGAAGCCAGAATTAAAGGTTTGCCATAACTGGGGTGATATCATTCCATACCCAGTCAACACTATCTTGAGTTTTTAGGGAACCCCTCATATATTTCCGTACAATGTGCCACCAAGAGTGGGGTTTGCAGAAGTCATGTGGCAGATTGGTTGTATCCATGAGGACAACCTTACTGGGAAAGGTAAAGGAACATTCTTCCCGGATTACACTGTGGTGTCAGATTTTGTTTTTTCAAAGGGAGGTTGGATACATTTTGGGAATTTTTTTGAGGAATACCATTTGAGGTGTGGCCTAAGCGACAACATGATCTTGAGGGATTCTTTGCTCTTTTCGGAAAAAAGGATAAAAGGTGGTAAGTTTGTGCATGAGTTCAACTTCCCTTAAGACTTGATTAGAAATGAATTTGACCTAAATAGGCAGAAGTTGAACAAGGAGAAGTGGGTAGCTTATGACAAGCTATTGGCTATTATGCACAAAATGGATCCAAAGTATGATCCATTGATGGATTTCAGTCCATATCATAAGAAAATTGACTTCTTGATGGGCAACTTCAAAGAAATCATGGGCACCTTGATGACCAAAAAGATAAACTTGGAGTCAGATTTTGGCATACAAGAGCAAGATGCCAGGCCAATTGAAGTGATTCCAGCTTACCAACCTACAGAAAGATGGCCTATTTACAAAAGGAAGAGAAATGTTAGTAGTAATGAAGAAGAAGAGGATATAGAGGGAAAGCAAATAATGAAATTTCCTACACAAAAAGGTCCAAAGTTCAAAACGCCTAGAGCAATCAAGATTATTGACTTGGATGCATCACCTGAAAATAGTCCCTCACCACCACCATCAGAGCCAAGCCCTAAAAGGCAAAGAATTGAACAATCACAAGAGGATTTGGTGGATGAGATTGTTGTCACTGACCAGGACATGCAGATGGGTATGCCTTCCCCTCCTAGGCCAGCTGAATTGGTTCTCTCTGATATGGATATGAAAGGAAAATGTGTACAAGATGCAAGAATAGAGGCATGTAAAGAGTTTCTAGATGAAAATGCATTTGTAAAAACTTCAATCTTCTTGCAACTAGTATGGAGAATGAAATTGGAAGAATATCAAGATAAATGCAAGAGGAGAAGAGAATTGAGACATTATAGGTCAGACCAGGAGAATGATGATGAAGTGAAAGTTGAACTAATGGAAGAGTTCATGAACATCATTCCTGAGAAGGGTAGAAAATTAGTAAATCAAGCTGGTGTCTTGATTTTACGTTAATGGGACATTGCAGATGTTGTAGCTTTCAATGCTATTATGAAGTCCAAGCACCCCTTACAAGACTCTGAAGAAGAGGTCAAGGCAACATTGCAAGATTCTACCTTCAGTGAAGAGTGTGAAACTTTAGCAATTTGGGCTTTGGCCCCTCAAGGGAGAAAGTCGAATGTTACTGATATTAACCCAAATCTAAGAGGAGGGTTGATAATAAAGAGAGCTTCAGAGACCTCAACCACAAAGGCTACTAATTTGACTGTAAATGTGGCCAAATTGGACCAAAAGACTGCTGAAAGAGAGGAGGCTGAAAAGAAAAGCTTAATGGAGAAGTACAATGCCATAATTGAGGAATGTTGAACTGCAGACTGAGGTGGATAGGTTAAAGAACAAGCAGATTGGGGAGACATCAAGTGCTCCAGGGATCAGAACATTTCCTTCCACATTGAGGTCAGTGCCTCCTGCTTCTCCTATTGTGTCTACACAAGGGTCTCCCAGTCAAACTCCTTCCCTTGGCCCTACTTTAGAGCTAATTGATGAAGAAATGGAATACTCTATTGATCCTTCGAAGAAGCAGCTAATGCATAAGATTTCAGAGTTACAAGCATCCTTGAAGGTGAGTGAGGAGGGGATATTCTTAAAGCAAAGGGAGGTTGTAAATGTTGTATTGAGACATTTAAATGAGAAATTTGATGACAGATTGTCATCTGTACATTCTTTATATTCTTTATTATTAAATGCAATAAAGAATATTGATAGGGATCAAGATGTTTTAGTACCATTAATTAAAAGATGGATCCATAGGGCCAATGATCTTGACATCATGTATAAAGCTTCAAGGTTTGATGTAAATAATAGGCCCAAATCATTAAGGCCTACTCAGGAATTAGTTAAGTCATTACAATATTTTCAGACCTTACTAGATGACTTGAGTAGGAAGATAAGAGAATTGGTGAAGAACTTTGATGATTGGAGCGACACATTGCTACTTGACATAATTGATGAGCAGGGAAATATCAGGTCACTCCAACAATGGCAGGATCGGGCAAATGAAGTCATCAATTGTCAAATTAGATTAATTTGTGATGACTCAGATTATGATTTATTGGTGAGTTGTATGGATAAAATTATTAGCACTAGTTCATTCTTTGAATCTTTTGAAAGAGAAGCGAATCAAGTGCCAGTTAAGTATACACCTTATAGTGACAAGGTAAATGAGATAATCAATTTTAATTGGCCAACTGATGAGGAATACCAGAAATGGGTAAACGTATATTTAACTGAGGAGGAGTAAAAAGGAGTGGGATGTTAACGGTTGACAAGTCATTTGTTACAGTTACAACTACAATGGATTACAATTTTGTTTTTGGTGGCAGTCTTGGCGTGGAATTCTTGAAGCTTTGTTGCTGCATCAATCATTCTCAGCGGGCACAATGAACAAGAGAATTCTCTAGGAAATTGTTGTTGTAACAAATTTTGGAATGTCACAAAGCGGTCCAATTGGCTTGTGACGTGTGTGCTTTCTGGTTCGATGCTTGTTTGCTCCTTCGTTTCTATAAGAAGGATTTCAAGGCCAGAAGTATGGGTTAGCAAGTTAGATATTTTTTGGTCGAGTCTAGGTAGAGTTGCAGAGCAAATTGTAAAGTTTGATGGTTTTAAGGAAAATGCAATTTAGGTTTTGAGTCATTTTGTAGTAGGTTTTGAATTCATGGGGATTTGATGTTTTATGACAGTACTAGCATTTGAATTGAAATGATTAATTCAAACTCATGTCTCTCCATTATACATGTATAATTGAATTTTGAATAAGATAATCAAGGGTTGTCTCGTTCATCTCACTGTTGTGGTGTGTATGATTTCTATTTTGGCTTTAATTCAAGGAATTAATTAAAATGCTTGAATGAGATTGTAGGTGGATATGTTCTATAAGTTTGATAAGTAGTATTGGGTTAGAATACATGTTGATGGAAATTGTAAGTATTTCTCAGGATCTTAGATGTATGTGTTGATTTATTTATAAACCCTTAGATGTTTGTAGATTTGACTCCCTCGATGGATATAACCCTTTGATCTAGGTGTACTTGTTAACATAGATGGGTTGCCACTACACAAAAGCTTGAATTATCGATGAGGCATGGGAGGGTTATTTAGAACCACGAATTAGAAGGACGGAGTTGATTAAAGCTTGATAACAACAACCCCAAGGTTGAGAAGATGCAGCCTTTGGACAGGGCGACCACAAGAGGTAAGGAGCACCGATTGAATCAAACCTCCCGGTGGAGTCGCTGGTTTGTTAACGGATTAATTTGCCACTACACCAAGCTGGTACATCGGTGAGGCACCATCGGAGAGAGGTTAATGAGACCACGGGTCAGGAGGAGGTTGATGGTCCCACATGATACTTGATTACTAATTTGTATGGTTCAATATTTTTTGTCTTTACCTAGCGCTTGCTGGAATTAAATCAATGACTATTTTGCTTTATGGAATGTGTTGTGGTCTCATGCCAAATAGTTGATATTATTATTGATGATGACTAATTCTATTCAGTATTATCCTATTATGTTGAGCTATTAAATGAGATTATCTGTTGTTGTTAATGTTGTTTACGATAATGGTGCAGAGGTTGTAAACGCATTAAGGGATCACCCTCTCGGGTCTTGCAAAGCCCAAAGTGTAGGAGGTCTTTAAAATCCTCGTCAATTGGTCCATAAGTGAACCTTGATCCTAATTAAATCATAACCCTAACCATACTACAATTGAACCCTAATGCTAAGTGAACCTTAACTGTAATCCTAACATTAAACCTAATTCTAACCTAATGCTAATTTAACCCTAACCCTACAACTAACATAAAAGATTTATTTTGTAACCCTAATTGAACCCAAACTCTAATCATAATTACAATCTAACCCTCACCCTAATCCTTATCCTACTTGAACCCTTAACCATAATTGAACCCAAACCGTAATCCTAATTACACTCTAACTCTAACCTAAATTAAACCCTAATTGTTATCATATCACTAATTAAACCTTAACCATTATCATATCACTAATTAAACCCTAACCCTAATTTTAATTGTAACACTAATTGAACCCTAACCCTAACCCTTATTAAAACCTAACCCTACTTGAACCCTTACCCTAGCCTAAAATTAATCCTAGCCCTATCTCTAATTGTTCCTAAAATTAATTGAACCCTAACCTTAGTTGAGTCCTAACCCTAACCCCAACCTCAATCCTAACCTTTTCCCAAAGCTTTATCCTATAACCCTAACCTAATCTTAACCCTAGTTTAACCCTAATCCTAATTGAATATAAACCCTAATCTTAATTCTAATTAAATCCTAACTGAATATTAACCCTTACCGTAATTGTAACCCTAACTCTAATCCTAGTTGTATTCTAACCCCAACCCTTACCTTGATCCCAAACTTTATCCTAAAACCCGAACCCTAATTTTAAACATCAATTGAATCCTAACCTAACCATAGTTGAATCTTAACTGTAATAATTCCCTAACCCTAATATTAATTAATCTCCAACCCTAACCCTAATATTAACTTGTAGCTCCTAATCAAAACCCTAATTGAACCATAATCCTAACCATAACCCTAACATTGAACCATAATCAAAACCCTAACCGTAAATCCCTAGTTGAACTATTACCCTAACCTAACATTAACCCTAACCCTAACCCTAATTGCATTGAACCCTAATTGAATCATAACCTAACCCTGCTTGAATTCTAACCCTAACCCCAACCCCAACCCTAAACTTTACCCCATGTTTTATCCTATAACGCTAACGCTAACCACAACCCTAATTGAACCCTATCCTAACCTTGACCATAATTGAACTATAACCCTAATTAAACCCAAACCATAACTCAAACCCTAATCCTAATTCTAACCCTAATGTTGACCCCAAGATTCATTTTGAAACCTAACCTTAACCCCAACCTTCACCCTAATGTTGACTCCAAGATTTATCTTAGAGCCCTAATTGAATCCTAACTCCCATTGAACCCTAACCCTAATTAAATTTTAATCCTAAACTTAAACCTAACCCTAATTGAATTCTAACCCAAAAGCTTATCTTAATTATAACCCTAACCCTAATTATAACCCTAATTCTAATTTTAACCCTAGCTATAATTCAAACTCTATTCATAATTATAATTTTAATACTAACCCTAATTCTAATGGTGACCCTAATTCTAATTGTAATACTAATTGAATCCTAAACCTTATTAAAACCTAGTGCTAATTTAACCCTTACCCTAGCTTGAAATTAATCGTAGCCCTAACCCTAATTGAATTCTAACCCTCACCCTAGTTGAGTCCTAATCCCCCAACCCTAATCCTAACCTTTATCCAAAGCTTTATCCTATAATTCTAACCTTAACCCTAATTGAACCCTTTTGAACCCTAACACTAATTGAATCCTAATCTTAATTGAACCCCAACCCCAATGGAAATCCTAATTGAACCATAACCCTAATTGAACATCAATTGAATCCTAATCCTAACCATAGTTGAATCTTAACTGTAATCAAACCCTAAGACTAATTAATCTCTAACCCTAACCCTAACCCTAACCCTTTTTCTAACTCTAACCCTAATATTAATTTTAAAACTTTTTTTTATGTGTAATAATAAATTAATTATAGTTTCTTTGTATTTAATTTTATAATTTTAAATTGATTTTATATTTGCATTTATTATGAAAATCCTATCTTATTTTAATATTTTTGTACAATAAAACCTTTAGTAAAAGCTTAAACTAATAATATTGAATATTCTTTATGTCTTAAATAAGGTAATTAAGAAAAAAAAAATTATGTGTAATACTGAATTTAGGATATTCCTTTTTTATTTAATTTAATTTTTTTGATTTTAAATAAATTAATTTAAAACTTAAAAAATTATAATTATTTTTCATTCCTTAACAATTTTATTTCTACTCTATTATTTAGAAATTATTTTATTTCTATTTTAAAATTTCTTTTTTAATTTTAAGTATATTATTTTAGAAGCTTACTTTTTATGTGAAGTAATTTAATATATTATTTGTATATCTTATTTTTATAAATAATTATTATTATATAAAAAATCTCAAGAGATATCTTGTTTTTTCAAACACGATATTAATTTAGAGGAATCAAAATCATTTTTTAATTTAAAATCATCCCTCTTCTTTGAATACTGGTAGCTCACTCACCTGCGATGTCACGATCGATAAATACCTCACAACTTCTGATCATGTGATCGCGGGCAACCTTGGATCTCAACCATCGGTAATCCTGATTGTTCAACACAGTCGCCAGCATTGTCATTAACCATCAAGCACCTTTCCTATCGAGAGTATAACATCTCTGTTGATTTGAAACACTTGCATCTCATAAATGCTTTAGTAACCCACTACATAATGTATTAAAACCAGATAAATGTATCAAAGTATTTCTATCATCTCTTCGAGTTCATTAAATGAGACACGTGGTGCTCGCCCATGATATCACGATCAACCAAAATAATGTGGTGGGG
>VDFB02086831.1:0-77932 GCA_007258455.2 Sequoia sempervirens | reverse complement strand
CATGAATGAACATATGTTATAATTAAAGACCTCATGATAGCTTACTTGCAAGTTTTTTGATCTCTCAATCAATATTTTAACCCTCTCTCTTATCTCATCTATGAGGCATTATGAATAACAACTTAAGGATTTCTTCATTGCATTTTTTTTGGTCTTCCTTATCATATCGGTGGTTTGAAAGGAATGTGATGTCATCATCACATAATATTGACTCAGACCTCCCTATGGATGTTCCCTATCTACTAATGTGCATTTCCGATCACCTACAACAAGAATATTAAAAAACATTATCAAAATTAACCCAATAAACTTATGAAAAAAAAACATAATAATAAACATTTTGCTCAGATTCTAATTTTACAATTACAATGAGGTAAACTTGTTCAGTAGAAGCTAGCTGACATTGTGATCTATAAGCCAATGAGCCTTCTCCGTGATGATCACGTCCCATCATGACAAAATTAAATATGCAAATATTACCAAAATGAAACCAATAGACTTACTTAAAAAAAATATAAATAAATGGTATATTGGAGTCATTAATTGGAGGTTGCAAATGGTACATAGTACGCACACTCACCCCCATATAATCGTGGTTTGTAGCTAGTGATTCAAATTGTAATCGCTAGCAACCTTCCCTCGCAGCTTATTGATTTTATTCACACATACAAATGTTATTAGTTTCCTCAAGCACTTCAAATATGCAATTAAGTTGCTTATTTGTTGGCCCAAGTCATGTATTGTTTATAAACACCTAATATTCCCTAATGATTTTGGCCTTCCATCAATGGACATAGCCACTCCTTTATTTTGATCCCATTCCTTTAGTTGCATATAGCACGGTCGACAAGCAGCATACCTAGCACATAATACTAAGCTTATATTAAACCAGTTGCATCCAATCTTTGTAACTGTAACAGGGTCCAACATACTCCATCAATTCAATAACTTTGTTGTAACAGACCTTTATGTCTTCCATGCAAAATAGGCCCAAACCATGTAATGACGATGGTGCTATGTGATATATCCTCTTGTTGACACAAAAATTAGTGTTTATTGGAGGAAGTTCCTTGGGTACCCATTGTTTCTATAGATGTTTATACCTCAAGGGCACCTCAACATCTCCCAGTGCTTCATCACATCATAGAACATGAATCTCCTTCTGAAGAAAAATTCCATGTGGCTTACAAAATTTTCTTCAATCTTGACCTCTAGTTGATCTCCCCTTTAGACATACTACATGTCTCGCTTCCTCTTCTCTTCCTGAATTTACCTCGCTCGAGGAAGATAGATTTAACAAATACCTATTTGGTGGCACTTACACTCATAAGGATTTTGGATGAAGTTCTTTCATGGTGATGTGATCCCAAGGTGACATTATGATTAATCTATCATTTCATCACTAGAATTTCATAGGTTATAAGGCAATCAAGTCTTGATAGATTGCAAGTTATTGTTACTACCGTCCAAATGTGTCCATCACAAATCAAATCTACTTAACGTTTTAACTCCCAAATTTTGTAACAAGTGTTAAATGTGACTATGGTCCACCAGTTACACAACCAAGGCCTCAAATGTATTCTCTAATTGTAATCAAAGGACTTTTTCTCTTCATTCAAGTAAATAAACTTGAAGGAAAACACCACCAAGTGGTTTATTGGACACCTACATGACTAAAAATAGAAGCAAATTAACATTTAATTTCCATATGTTTAAGTGGTTAACGGGGAGGGAGTGTGTACTAGGCCTGGTTAAGTTATCATAAGTTTACACTTTGGCAATAATTTTTTTTTAAGTCATATTAAATCTTCCTATGTCTAATTGCTGTGAAACTTTGGCATGTTTTTAAGGTAGATGATTGATGAAAGAGCCCAAAGAGCCTTTCTCCATGGTAATCCGTGCACACATACAGCTGGTCTTCCTTATATGGTTGGACATGATTTAAAGAACTTTGAAGCTAGTAACGGTCTACTTAACCTAGGTTTTCTCATAATGCCATCATTGGAAAAGTATGATCAAATTCCTTCTAATATGAAGAATTGGTCTATGTTCCTCTCTTAGTAACCACTATAAATGTTTGTAAGGATAAAATGACTAATTTCATTAGTTAGGAGAGAATCAAATTTGAGTTCTTCAAAGATTATATTCCTCTATTCATAATTTTTAAGGGTTGTGTGTGGAGGAGGTTATCACTACGAAGAAGGGAGGAGACCTTTTCCCTTGTGATGAACTTCAAAAATTTCTTTGTGTTCCATTTTTATCTTGCCTTATGTCTCATCTATGGTGTTTGGGAAATCCTAAGGTTGGGGTTTTTACCTTTTGTCTTCATGTAAAACCCTAGTGTTTATCTTACTTTCTAATGGATCTTTTGGGCCATTACTTTTTGGGGAGGGTTTTAAAACAACTTAAGCCCCATTGTTTCATCTAGGATGGGCCCCTTTTGATTTATCATTTTATTTCCTTCGCCTAACTTTATTATTTCCTAAGTCTTGGATGGTCCTGTGCTCCCTTGTTTAAAAAACAACTTATGTCATTGTTTATCATCGGCCTAGTGATGTCCCCTCGTTCTTTTAATAAATGTTTTATATTTTGTAGAGGGACAAGTTTGTGTGACCATAGATCAATTATCATTTGATCTCAGCCATTTCCTGCCATCCCAGGATGACCCCACCACACTGTTTTGGTTGATCACGATATCACAGGCGAGTGCCATGTGTCTCATTTAATGAAGCTGAAGATATGAGAAATACTTTGATACATTTATCTAGTTTTAATACATTATGTAGTGGGTTACTAAAGAATTTATGAGATGCACGTGTTTCAAATCAATGGAGATGTTATAATCTCGACAGGAAAGGTGCTTGATGGTTAATGAAAAAGTTGGCGACTGTGTTCAACGAACAGGATTACCAATGGTTGAGATCCATGGTTGCCCGACATTGCGTGATCAGAAGTTGCGAGGTCTTTATCGATCGCAATATTGTGGGTGAGCGAGCTGCCAATATTCAAAGAAGAGGGATGATTTTAAATTAAAAATGATTTTGATTGCTCTAAATTAATATCTTGTTTGAAAAAACAAGATATCTCTTGAGATTTTTTATATAATAATAATTATTTATAAAAATAAGATATAAAAATAATATGTTAAATTACTTCACATAAAAAGTAAGTTTCTAAAATAATATACTTAAAATTAAAAAAGAAATAATAAAATAGAAATAAAATAATATCTAAATAATAGAGTAGAAATAAAATTATTAAGGAATGAAAAATAATTATAATTTTTTAAGTTTTAAATTAATTTATTTAAAATTAGAAAAAGAAAATTAAATAAAAAAGGAATATCCTAAATTCACTATTACACATAAAAATTTGTTTCTTAATTACCTTATTTAAGACATAAAGAATATTCAATATTATTAGTTTAAGCTTTTACTAAAGGTTTTATTGTACAAAAATATTAAAATAAGATAGGATTTTCATAATAAATGCAAATATAAAATCAATTTAAAATTATAAAATTAAATACAAAGAAACTATAATTAATTTATTATTACACATAAAAAAAAGTTTTAAAATTAATATTAGGGTTAGAGTTAGAAAAAGGGTTAGGGTTAGGGTTAGGGTTAGAGATTAATTAGTCTTAGGGTTTGATTACAGTTAAGATTCAACTATGGTTAGGATTAGGATTCAATTGATGTTCAATTAGGGTTAGGGTTCAATTAGGATTTCCATTGGGGTTGGGGTTCAATTAAGATTAGGATTCAATTAGTGTTAGGGTTCAAAAGGGTTCAATTAGGGTTAAGGTTAGAATTATAGGATAAAGCTTTGGATAAAGGTTAGGATTAGGGTTGGGGGATTAGGACTCAACTAGGGTGAGGGTTAGAATTCAATTAGGGTTAGGGCTACGATCAATTTCTAGCTAGGGTAAGGGTTAAATTAGCGCTAGGTTTTAATAAGGTTTAGGATTCAATTAGTATTACAATTAGAATTAGGGTCACCATTAGAATTAGGGTTAGTATTAAAATTATAATTATGAATAGAGTTTGAATTATAGCTAGGGTTAGTATTAGAATTAGGGTTAGGGTTATAGTTAAGATAAGCTTTTGGGCTAGAATTCAATTAGGGTTAGGTTTAAGTTTAGGATTAAAATTTAATTAGGGTTAGGGTTCAATTGGAGTTAGGATTCGATTAGGGCTCTAAGATAAATCTTGGAGTCAACATTAGGGTGAAGGTTGGGGTTAGGGTTAGGGTTTCAAAATGAATCCTAGGGTCAACATTAGGGTTAGAATTAGGATTAGGGTTTGAGTTATGGTTTGGGTTTAATTAGGGTTATAGTTCAATTATGGTCAGGGTTAGGATAGGGTTCAATTAGGGTTGTGGTTAGCGTTAGCATTATTGGATAAAACATGGGGTAAAGTTTAGGGTTGGGGTTGGGGTTAGGGTTAGAATTCAAGTAGGGTTAGGTTACGATTCAATTAGGGTTCAATACAATTAGGGTTAGGGTTAGGGTTAATGTTAAGTTAGGGTAATAGTTCAACTAGGGATTTAGGGTTAGGGTTTTGATTATGGTTCAACATTAAGGTTATGGTTAGGATTATGGTTCAATTAGGGTTTTGATTAGGAGCTACAAGTTAATATTAGGGTTAGGGTTGGAGATTAATTAGTATTAGGGTTAGGGAATTATTACGGTTAAGATTCAACTATGGTTAGGTTAGGATTCAATTGATGTTTAAAATTAGGGTTAGGGTTTTAGGATAAAGTTTGGGATCAAGGTAAGGGTTGAGGTTAGAATACAACTAGGATTAGAGTTAGGGTTACAATTACAATAAGGGTTAATATTCAGTTAGGATTTAATTAGCATTAAGATTAGGGTTTATATTCAATTAAGATTAGGGTTAAACTAGGGTTAAGATTAGGTTAGGGTTATAGGATAAAGCTTTGGGAAAAGGTTAGGATTAAGGTTGGGGTTAGGGTTAGGACTCAACTAAGGTTAGGGTTCAATTAATTTTAGGAACAATTAGGGATAGGGCTAGGATTAATTTTAGGCTAGGGCAAGGGTTCAAGTATGGTTAGGTTAATAAGGGTTAGGGTTAGGGTTCAATTAGTATTACAATTAAAATTAGGGTTAGGGTTTAATTAGTGATATGATAATGGTTAAGGTTTAATTAGTGATATGATAACAGTTAGGGTTTAATTTAGGTTAGAGTTAGAGTGTAATTAGGATTACAGTTTGGGTTCAATTATGGTTAAGGGTTCAAGTAGGATAAGGATTAGGGTTAAAGTGTAATTATGATTAGAGTTTGGGTTCAATTAGGGTTCTGAAAATACAATCTTTATATTGATTTGTAGGTTGGGTTTAAATAAGCATTAGGATTCAATTAGGATTTAATCTTTGGATCTGATTCAAGGAGTTCCATACTTCTAGGGTTAGGGTTCAATTGTAGTAGGGTTAGGGTTATGATTTAATTACCTAGATCAAGGATCAATTATGGTTAAGGTTAGGGATAAGGTATAATTAGTGTTAGGGTTAGTTAGGGTTTATAGTTCAGGTATGGATTTAGAGGGTTGCACAGGATATATATGGTTCAATTCTAGGGTTTGTGGCAGGATTTAATGTTAGGGTTTATAGGATGCAACATAGGGTAAAGTTTGGGTTGGGGTTTAGAGGTTAGAAGGTTAGAAATTCAAGTAGAGGTTGAAGCTGCAATTCAATTAGGGTTCAATACTGAGTGGGGCTAGGGGTTGGGAGTTCCAATGTTAGGTTGGGAGTGGCAGTTCAACTCTGAATTTGGGTTAGGGTTTTGGTCCATGGTTTTCCAGCATTAGGGTTAGGAGGGTTAGGATTATATATGGTTGAATTAGGGTTTTGGTGATTAGAAGCTACAAGTTAATAATAGGGTTAGGAGTGTATTATAGTTTAAGATTCAACTATGGTTATGATTGGGATTCAGTGATGTTTAAATTAGGTTTAAAAGTTTACAATGAGATTGGGATCAAGGTAAGGGTTGGGGTTAGAATACAACTAGGATTAGAGTTAGGGTTACAATTATGGTAAGGGTTAATATTCAGTTAGGATTTAATTAGCATTAAGATTAGGATTTATATTCAATTATGATTAGGGTTAAACTAAGGTTAAGATTAGGTTAGGGTTATAGGATGAAGCTTTGGGAAAATGTTAGGATTAAGGTTGGGGTTAGGGTTAGGACTCAACTAAGGTTAGGGTTCAATTAATTTTAGGAACAATTAGGGATAGGGCTAGGATTAATTTTAGGCTAGGGTAAGGGTTCAAGTAGGGTTAGGTTTTAATAGGGGTTAGGGTTAGGGTTCAATTAGTATTACAATTAAAATTAGGGTTAGGGTTTAATTAGTGATATGATAATGGTTAAGGTTTAATTAGTGATATGATAACAGTTAGGGTTTAATTTAGGTTAGAGTTAGAGTGTAATTAGGATTACAATTTGGGTTCAATTATGGTTAAGGGTTCAAGTAGGATAAGGATTAGGGTTAGAGTGTAATTATGATTAGAGTTTGGGTTCAATTAGGGTTACAAAATAAATCTTTTATGTTAGTTGTAGGGTTAGGGTTAAATTAGCATTAGGTTAGAATTAGGTTTAACATTAGGATTATGGTTAAGGTTCACTTAGGGTTAGGGATCAATTGTTGTATGGTTAGGGTTATGATTTAATTAGGATCAAGGTTCAATTATGGTTAAGGTTAGGGATAAGGTATAATTAGCATTAGGGTCAACATTAGAGTTAGGGTATAATTAGGGTTAAGGTTAGGGATAAGGTATAATTAGGGTTAGGGTTAGGGTTGATGGTTAGGGTTAGTGAAAGAAAATGGGGTTAGCAATAGGCTTATAGTTAAGGTTAGGGCTAGCATTAGTGTTGGGTTTTGAGTTATATTTATGGTTATAGTTAGGGTTAGGGTTAGCATTAGTGTTAGGGTTAGGTTAGATTAGAGTTAGAGTGTAATTAGGATTAAGGATTAGGTTCAATTATGGTTAAGGGTTCAACTAGAATAAGGATTAGGGTTAGAGTGTAATTATGATTAGAGTTTGGGTTCAATTAGGGTTACAAGATAAATATTTTAGGCTAGTTGTAGGGTTAGGGTTAAATTAGCATTAGGTTAGAATTAGGTTTAGCATTAGGATTATAGTTAAGGTTCACTTAGGGTTATGGTTATGGTTAGTGAAATAAATGGGGTTAGCAATAGTCTTATGGTTAAGGTTAATTCTAGCATTAGTGTCAGGGCCTAAGTTATATTTTTGGTTATAGTTAGAGTTAGAGTTAGCATTAGGTTTAGGTTTAGGGTTAGAATTAGTGTTAGGGTTAGGGTTCTACGATAAAGCTTAGGGTTAAGGATAAAATAAGGATAATCCTATTCGCAATGCTAATCCTAACCCTAATTTTGATGCAAACCCTAACCCTCATCCTAATGTTAACCATATTTCTAAACCTAACTATATCTCTACCCTAACCATAAGATTAACTATATCTCTAGCCCTAATCCTAACCTAAACCCTAAACCTAACTATATCTCTTAACCCCAACCTAACCATAATCCTAACCCTAAACTTGATCCAAAACATAACTATAACCCTAATCCTGATAACCTTAACCCCAATTATTACCCCAACCCTAACTATATCTATTAACCCTAAACTTGACCCTAAACCTAATTGTAACCCTAATCTTCATGCTAACCCAAACCCTAATCCTAAGCTAATCTTGATGATAACTCTAACCCTAATTTTGATGCAAACCCTGTCTCCTATCCTAATATTAACCCTAACCCCAATCCTAACTATATATTAACTCTATCCTTGACCCTAACTATATCTCTAGTCTTAACCCTAACCTTAACTATATCTCTTAACCTTAACGCTAACCCTAATCCTAACTAAATATTTTTTAATAATCTTAACTAAATATTGATGATATAATATGTTTTATTATAATATTATAAACATACTAAAAATATATTTTAACTTAACATTTAAATATTAAATTATATATATTATTTTTTAAAATTGAATTACAAATATTATAATATCATATTATAAATATATATTATTATAATAATTTAATATAAAATATATAAATATAAAAATATTTTATTTAAGATATTACATCTTGCATCGCACTACTACTAGTATATATATATATATTTAATAATATATATAAAATACACCAGAGATATCCTTCTTGAGGCACCTATTGCACTTTATGTGAGAAATTGATTTAAAAAATAGGCACCTCAAGAAGGATATCTCTCAGCGTATTTTACATATATTATTAAATATATATATGCTAGTTTAATAAATGTTTTATATTTTGTAGAGGGACAAGTTTGCGTGACCGTAGATCAATTATCATTTGATCTCAGTCGTTCGTCGCCATCCCGTGATGACCCCACCACACTATTTTGGTTGATCGCGATATCACGAGCGAGCGCCACGTGTCTCATTTAATGAAGCCGAAGAGATGATAGAAATACTTTGATACATTTATTTGGTTTTAATACATTATGTAGTAGGTTACACAAGCATTTATGAGATGCACGTGTTTCAAATCAACAGCTCTAGATGTTATAGTCTCGGTAGGAAAGGTGCTTGATGGTTAATGAGAAAGCTGGAGATTGTGTTGAACGAACAGGATTACCGATGGTTGAGATCCACGGTTGCCCGCCATTGCGTGATCAAAAGTTGTGAGGTCTTTATTGATCGCGATATCGCAGGTGAGCGAGCTGCTAGTATTCAAAGAAGAGGGATGATTTTAAATTAAAAAATGATTTTGATTGCTCTAAATTAATATCTTGTTTGAAAAAACAAGATATATCTTAATATTTTTATATAATAATAATTATTTATAAAAATAAGATACAAAAATAATATGTTAAATTACTTCACATAAAAAGTAAGTTTCTAAAATAATATACTTAAAATTAAAAAAATAAATAATAAAATAGAAATAAAATAATTTCTAAATAATAGAGTAGAAATAAAATTGTTAAGGAATGAAAAATAATTATAATTTTTTAAGTTTTAAATTAATTTATTTAAAATCAGAAAAAGAAAATTAAATAAAAAAGGAATATCCTAAATTCACTACTACACATAAAAAATTGTTTCTTAATTACCTTATTTAAGATATAAATAATATGCAATATTATTAGTTTAAGCTTTTACTAAAGGTTTTATTGTACAAAAATATTAAAATAAGATAGGATTTTCATAATAAATGCAAATATAAAATCAATTTAAAATTATAAAATTAAATACAAAGAAACTATAATTAATTTATTACTACACATAATTTAAAAAAAAAAAAATATTAGGGTTAGAGTTAGGGTTAGGGTTAGGGTTAGGGTTAGGGTTAGGGTTAGAGATTAATTAGTCTTAGGGTTTTATTACAATTAAGATTCAACTATGGTTAGGATTAGGATTCAATTGATGTTGAATTAAGGTTAGGGTTCAATTAGGATTTCCATTGGGGTTGGGGTTCAATTAAGATTAGGATTCAATTAGTGTTAGGGTTCAAAAGGGTTCAATTAGGGTTAAGGTTAGAATTATAGAAGCTTTGGATAAAGGCTAGGATTAGGGTTGGGGGATTAGGACTCAACTAGGGTGAGGGTTAGAATTCAATTAGGGTTAGGGCTACGATTAATTTCAAGCTAGGGTAAGGGTTAAATTAGTGCTAGGTTTTAATAAGGTTTAGGATTCAATTAGTATTACAATTAGAATTAGGGTCACCATTAGAATTAGGGTTAGTATTAAAATTATAATTATGAATAGAGTTTGAATTATAGCTAGGGTTAGAATTAGAATTAGGGTTAGGGTTATAATTAAGATAAGCTTTTGGGTTAGAATTCAATTAGGGTTAGGTTTAAGTTTAGGATTAAAATTTAATTAGGGTTAGGGTTCAATTGGAGTTAGGATTCAATTAGGGCTCTAAGATAAATCTTGGAGTCAACAATAGGGTGAAGGTTGGGGTTAGGGTTAGGGTTTCAAAATGAATCTTGGGGTCAAAATTAGGGTTAGAATTAGGATTAGGGTTTGAGTTATGGTTTGGGTTTAATTAGGGTTATAGTTCAATTATGGTCAGGGTTAGGATAGGGCTCAATTAGGGTTGTGGTTAGTGTTAGTGTTATAGGATAAAACATGGGGTAAAGTTTAGGGTTGGGGTTGGGGTTAGGGTTAGGTTACAATTCAATTAGGGTTCAATACAATTAGGGTTCAGGTTAGGGTTAATGTTAGGTTAGGGTAATAGTTCAACTAGGGATTTGGGGTTAGGGTTTTGATTATGGTTCAACATTAGGGTTATGGTTAGGATTATGGTTCAATTTGGGTTTTGATTAGGAGCTACAAGTTAATATTAGGGTTAGGGTTGGAGATCAATTAGTATTAGGGTTAGGGAATTATTATGGTTAAGATTCAACTATGGTTAGGTTAGGATTCAATTAATGTTTAAAATTAGGGTTAGGGTTTTAGGATAAAGTTTGGGATCTAGGTAAGGGTTGGGGTTAGAATACAACTAGGATTAGAGTTAGGGTTACAATTACGGTAAGGGTTAATATTCAGTTAGGATTTAATTAGCATTAATATTAGGGTTTATATTCAATTAGGATTAGGGTTAAACTAGGGTTAAGATTAGGTTAGGGTTATAGGTAAAGCTTTGGGAAAAGGTTAGGATTAAGGTTGGGGTTAGGGTTAGGACTCAACTAAGGTTAGGGTTCAATTAATTTTAGGAACAATTAGGGATATGGCTAGGATTAATTTTAGGCTAGGGTAAGGGTTCAAGTAGGGTTAGGTTTTAATAAGGGTTAGGGTTAGTGTTCAATTAGTATTACAATTAAAATTAGGGTTAGGATTTAATTAGTGATATGATAATGGTTAAGGTTTAATTAGTGATATGATAATGGTTAGGGTTTAATTTAGGTTAGAGTTAGAGTGTAATTAGGATTAGGGTTCGGGTTCAATTATGGCTAAGGGTTCAAGTAGGATAAGGATTAGGGTTAGAGTGTAATTATGATTATAGTTTGGGTTCAATTAGGGTTACAAAATAAATCTTTTATGTTAGTTGTAGGGTTAGGGCTAAATTAGCATTAGGTTAGAATTAGGTTTAATGTTAGGATTATAGTTAAGGTTCACTTAGTGTTAGGATTCAATTGTTGTATGGTTAGGGTTATGATTTAATTAAGATCAAGGTTCACTTATGGACCAACTAACGAAGATTTTAAAGACCTACTACACTTTGGGCTTTGCAAGACCCGAGAGGGTGATCCCTTAATGCGTTTACAACCTCTATACCATTATCGTAAACAACATTAACAACAACAAATAATCTCATTTAATAGCTCAACATAATAGGATAATACTGAATAGAATTGGCTGTTCATCAGTAATATCAACTATTTGGAGCATGAGATAACTACAACACATTCCACAGTGTAAAATAGTCATTGATTTGCAATTTGTAGCAAGTGCTAGGTAAAGAAAAACAAAATACTGAACCATACAAATTAGCACAACTTAGATCAGTGCCATATATCCATTGAGGGAGTCAAATTCATAAACATCTAAGGGTTTATGATTGATTTAGCACATAACAAATAAGATCCTTGAGAACATTGCTTTACAATTTTATCAACATGTATTCTAACCCAATACTACTTATCAAATCCTTATACAAAACATATCCACCTACAATCCCATTCAAGCATTTTAATTAATTCCTTGAATTAAAGCCAAAACAAAAATCATACACACCACAATAGTGAGATGAACGAGACAACCCTTGATTATTTTATTCAAAATTTAGATATGCATGTACAATGGAGAGACATGAGTTTGAATTAATCATTTCAATTCAAATGCTAGTACTATCCTAAAACATCAAATCCCCATGAATTCAAAACCTACTACAGAATGACTCAAAACCTAAATTGCATTTTCCTTAAAATCATCGAACTTTACAATTTTCTCTACAACTCTACCTAGACTCGACCAAAAAGTATCTAACTTGTTGACTTGTACTTTTAGCCTTGAAATCCTTCTTATAGAAACAAAGGAGAAAACAAGCATCGGGCCAGAAAGAACACGCGTCACTAGCCAATTGGACTACTTTGTGACATTCCAAAATTTTTTACAACAACAATTTCCTAGAGAATCCTCTTGTTCATTGTGCCCGCAGAGGATGATTGATGCGGCAACAAAGCTTCAAGAATTCCACGCCAAGACTGCCACCAAAAAAATAAAATGTAATCTGTTGTAATTTCAATAGCTGACTTGTCAACCATTAACAACCTACTCCTTTTTACTCCTCAGTTAAATATACGTTTACCCATTTTTGGTATTCCTCATCAGTTGGCCAATTAAAATTGATTACCTCATTTACCTTGTCACTATAAGGTGTATACTTAACTGCCACCTGATTCACTTCTCTTTTAAAAGATTCAAAGAATGAACTAGTGCTAATAATTTTATCCATACAGCTCACCAATAAATCATAATCCGAGTCATCACAAATTAATCTAATTTGACAATTGATGACTTCATTTGCCCGATCCTGTCATTGTTAGAGTGACCTGATATTTCCCTACTCATCAATTATGTCAGGTAGCAATGTGTCACTCCAATCATCAAAGTTCTTCACCAATTCTCTGATCTTCCTACTCAAGTCATCTGGTAAGGTCTGAAAACCTTGTAATGACTTAACTAATACCTGAGTAGGCCTTAATGATTTGGGCCTATTATTTACATCAAACCTTGAAGCTATGATGTCAAGATCATTTGCCCTAGGGATCCATCTTTCAATTAATGGTACTACAACCTCCTGATCCCTATCAATATTCTTTATTGCACTTAATAATAAAGAATATAAAGAATGCATAGATGATAATTTTTCATGAACTTTCTCATTTAAATATCTCAATACAACATTTACAACCTCCCTTTTCTTTAAGAATATTCCCTCCTCACTCACCTTCAAGGATGCTCTTAACTCTGAAATCTTATGCATTAGCTGCTTCTTCGAAGGATCAACAGAGTATTCCATTTCTTCATCAATTAGCTCTAAAGTAGGGCTAAGGGAAGGAGTTTGACTGGGAGACCCTGGTGTAGACACAATAGGAGAAGTAAGAGGCACTGACCTTGATGTGGAAGGAAATGTTCTGATCCTGGAGCACTTGATGTCTCCCCAATCTGCTTGTTCTTTAACCTATCCACCTCAGTCTACAGCTCAACATTCCTTTGTTACATCTTTCTATATTCCTCAATTATGGCATTGTACTTCTCCATTAAGCTTTTCTTTTCAGCCTCCTCTCTTTCAGTAGTATTTTGGGCCAATTTGGCCACATTTATAGTGAAATTAGTAGCCTCTGTGGTTGAGGTCTCTGAAGCTCTCTTTATTATCAACCCTCCTCTTAGATTTGGGTTAATATCAGTAACATTCAACCTTCTCCCTTGAGGGACCAAAGTCCAAATTTCTAAGGTTTCATACTCTTCACTGAAGGTAGAATCTTGCAATGTTTCCTTGACCTCTTCTTTAGTCTTGTAAAGGGTTCTTGGACTTCAGAATAGCATTGAAAGCTACAACATCTGCATTATCCCATTCAGGTAAAATCAAGATACCAACTTGATTTACTAATTTTCTCCCCTCCTCAGGAGTGATGTTCTTGAACTCTTCCATTAGTTCAGCTTTCACTTCATCATCATTCTCTTGGTATGACCTATTAGGTCTCAATTCTCTTCTCCTCTTGCATTTATCTTGATATTCTTCCAATTTCATTCTCCATACTAGTTGCAAGAAGACCTGAGTTTTTACAAATGCATTGTCATCTAGAAACTCTTTACATGCCTCCATTCTTGCATCTTGTACACATTTTCCTTTCACATCCAGATTAGAGAGAACCAATTCAGCTGGCCTAGGAGGGGAAGGCATACCCATCTGCATGTCCTAGTCAGTGAAAACAATCTCATCCACCAAATCCTCTTGTGATTGTTCAATTCTTTGCCTTTTAGGGCTTGGCTCTAATGGTGGTGGTGAGGGACAATTTTCAGGTGATGCATCCAAGTCAATAATCTTGATTGCTCCAGGCGTTTTGAACTTTGGACCTTTTTGTGTAGGCAATTTCATTATTTGATTTCCCTTTCTATCCTCTTCTTCTTCATCACTACTATCATTTCTCTTCCTTTTGTAATTAGGCCATTTTTCTATAGGTTGGTAAGCTGGCCTCACTTCAATTGGCCTATCATCTTGCTCCTGTATGCCCAAATATGACTCCAAGTTTATCTTTTTGGTCATCAAGGTGCCCATGATTTCTTTGAAGTTTCCCATCAAGAAGTCAATTTTCTTATGATATGGACTGAACTCCATCAATGGATCATACTTTGGATCCATTTTGTGCACAACAGCCAATAGCTTGTCATAAGCTACCCACTTCTCCTTGTCCAACTCCTGCCTATTTAGGTCAAATTCATTTCTAATCAAGTCTTTAGGGAAGTTGAACTCATGCACAAACTTACCACCTTTTATCCTTTTTTTGAAAAGAGAAAAGAATCCCTTAGGATCATGTTGTCGCTTGGGGCCACACCTCAAATGGTATTCCTCAAAAAAATTCCCAAAGTGTATCCAACCTCCCTTTGAATTTTTTTTTTTGACACCATAGTGTAATCTAGGAAGAATGTTCCTTTACCTTTCATAGTAAGGTTGTCCTCATGGATACAACCAATATACCACATGACTTCTGCAAACCCCACTCTTGGTGGCACATTGTACGACAATATATGAGGGGTCCCTTGAAAACCATACACCCTCAAGACAGTGCTAACTGGGTATGGAATGATATCACCCCAATTATGGAAAACCTTCAATTCTAGCTTCCTCCCCTCTGGTCTGAGGAAATCATACAACTCCTTAGGAATCCTGGGTACATTTACCATCAGCCTGGCTCTCAATCTAGAAGCAAAAAAAATTTCAAAATGCACATAACTGGTGTTTTCCCTATTACATGATAAATCCGCAGTCCATACTTGCATCGAAAATATTTCTCCATCAACCCACTACCTTAACTACATCTTCTTAGAGAAAAATTCAACATTCTTATACAAGAACATATACATTAACATGGAATACCAGAAAAATGGAGTGCCTGTATCATTTTTCTACAACTTTGACAGCCCTTCATGTATCTTTTCGGCCAATAAAGAAGCAAAATCATAAATTACAAAGAAATTAGGGTGTTGTATTTGCACCCCCATAAACATGTAAGCAATAGGCATCATCGTGTTGGGGTGAAAACCCAAAATTTGGCACAATGAGTAAAAGGTAGCCAAGAAATGCTTTGCAAAGAAATTCAGTCTGAAAGGTTGTTGGTTATTAGGGCTAATATGGAATTTTGAACCTCCTGCCCTAGCCAAATGAGGTGGGAGCAACTTAGCTCTGAAAAGTGATTTCGAGCTCCCATATTCCTGCTTCATCTCTTCAAGATCAATAGGAACCAAGAATGTACTAGGCTCACTCAGATCAAAAACCTATTAGAATTCCTCTCCGTTGATGCTTAACAGAACCTTTCCATCATTATCTTGAATCACCCATGTGACAGGGTCATATCATGTAGTCACTGCCCTAAGCAAGTCTATATCAGGGAACACATTCGGTACCACTAACTTCCCCATATCATACATCCAACCATTAGAAAAGGGGTGGGGAAAATTCCTCTGTCCAAACCACAATTTGAACATCTCTAGACCAGTAAGAGGAACCCTAACATCAACTATGTTAGAACAATTATATACTAATCCCTCCCCTAGAGTTTTTCCTCACATCATAACCAACCCCTTCTTCCTATCATTTGTCGACAAGGGAAATTGATCCAAGAAATCATCATATAAGTTTCTACTTAATAATCAATCTGGCCAGAGTGCTGCTTTGTTGGTGCCATCCCGAGTAAACTAGGGCTTCCTTGCTATTTCAAACTTTAAAAAAACTAGGGCTTAACAAAATATGAAATTACAAAATAAAACCTTGCAATTTCTCATAATTCAATTAACTTATAGCCCTAAAACAACTATCAACAAGCCCTACGACAAGAAAACAACAAATTTCCCCCAAATTCAAATTTAGAATAACCAGGAGATATAGAAATGAACTCATAGCTTTGCACTTGCAGAAACCCAAATTCTTGTTGTAACAATTTGTAACTTCGTCCTTGGGTCTGCAACTGCTCCACAAAGATGTTTTGAATGCTTTATGATACCAAAAGTAGAAGAAAATTTGCTTTATTTCAATCAAACCCTGGCAGTAGATGTCATGTCTTCCATTAAAGCTTACTTGCGCATTGCACGAATGACTCCAATCGCATTTGATGCAGATTCAAATATTGGTCATTGCTCTTGCACCTTGGTCAGATCATCGAACGACTTCCTTCAAATCAAACTGACATAATCTCCATCGTGGCAACAAGGGGCCCACCATACCATGCATTTCCAACAAAATCCATGTGGTGCTTGCCCGTGATATCACAATTGATAAAAACCTCACAACTTCTAATCATGCGATGGCGAGGAACCGTGGATCTTCAACTATCAAAAATCTAGTTCATCCAACATAGTCACCAGCTTTGTCTTTAACCATCGAGCACCTTTCCTATCGAGATTATAACATCTACGTTGATTTGAAGCACGTGCATCTCATAAACACTTTAGTAACCTACTGCATAATGTATTAAAATCAAATAGATGCATCAAAGTATTTTATCATCCCTTTGGCATCACCAGAAAAGACACGTGGTGCTTTCTTGTGATATTGCGATCAACCAAGACAGTGTGGTGGGGTCATTGTGGGATGGTGGGGAATGGCTGAGATCAAACGATGATTGATCAATGGTCATGTGAACTTGTCCCTCTGCAAAATAAAAAAAAATATTAAAGGAATAAGGGGACATTATTAGGCCAATGACAAACAATGACATAAGTTTTCACTTAAATGAGGGAGCATGATACCATCCAAGACTTAGGAGAATAAAATTAAACGAAGGAAATAAAATGATAAAACTAAAGGGGGCCAGACCTAAACGAAGCGATGGGACTTAAGATGTTTTAAAAATCCTCCCAAAAAGTAACGGTTGAATAGATCCTTCCTAAGTCGTAAGATAATACTAGGGTTTTACATGAAGAAAAAGGTAAAACCCCAACCCTAGGCTTTTCCCAAACACCATAGATGACTAGAGACATAAGGCATGATAAAACTTTGAAGTTCCATCAGGTAGATGGTTAAAAGGGTAGAGGGGAGAGATATGTGAGTGAGAGAGAGAGAGAGACCTGGGAGAGGGAGAGGGGGTAGGAGAGTGAGACTTGAGAGAGAGAGGGAGGGAGTGGGATATAGATAGAGGGTAGAGGGTTTAAAGGTTAAGGGTGTATGGTTTAGGGTAAGGTAGAGGGGAGAGAGATAGAGGGAGTGAGTGAGAGAGAGAACCAAGAGAGAGAGGGCAGGAGGGAGAGTCTGAGAGAGAGAGGAGGAGGAAGAGAGATGAGAGAGGATAAGGTTAAGGCAGAGTGAGAGACAAGGTAGAGTGGAGAGATAGAGTGAGAGAGGAGAGAGAGTAGAGAGAGAGATTAGAGAGAGAGAGAGAGGGATGAGAGGGAGAGGGGAAGAGGGGAAGAAACAAACCCAGGTCTGCACATGGATAACATTCATAAAATCAGATCTCCCATACATATTTTGTTGAAACCTAGGCTTGAACCTCTCATTTCACATGCTTTTCTTCACAAAACTCTTGAGGACAACAACTATACCTTCTTTTTTTCTCATCCTACACCATATTCGTGCATCCTACAATTATAATAGTATCCATGGGGCCTCTTACACAAGCTACAGTAATAAAAAAAAGTGTAAGAGCCCCTTTATATCATGTTTGGACTACAAAACCCTCAAAAATAGGGTAACCGAGCTATATGCAAAGAAATAAAGCTTTCTAACTCAAATCAATTCCTTAAGCCCTCAAATTAGATTCAAATCAAAGCTAACACATATATTCACAACCTAGAATTGATTTCACATCAAAATATGGCTGCATGTGACTGTACAGTGCTGCATAACAGGAAAAATACAAATTTTTTGAAGAAAAACACATATTTTCAAATGTCAAGAGCTTGTATTTTAAATCCTCAACCATCAACAACCATTACAATGACCACTTTATTCCTTTTAAAGGGATTTACATGTCAACCATAGAACAACCACCTCTACAACTAACTTTTTAATCTTTTATGATCACATGAAACATAAAATACACTAATTTCAAGGTTGTTAACATCACTATTAAAATGTTTTAATTTTTTGACCTTTCAAACATTAAAAAGTACATCATTAAATTAATGATGTAATGGCATAAAAATTAAAAACATCATGAATTAATTATGTAACCACATAAGTCAAATATAATTCTATCAAGAAATTAATATCAAATAGATAATATAATCGCATAACTCATGCATTTCAATGTCATTGATCTTCTTCTTCATCCAACTCTTTGTTTGTATCATCCAATGTAGATTCGACATTGTAAGGATTGGTCATATCATCATCATCATCATTGATATCAGTTTCAATAATTTTATCATCCACATGGATATCATCTTCATGAACACTAACTCTTACATCATCATGATCTAGTTCCTCCTCTTCGACATCTTCGTCAAGGACATCATCAACTAACTGTTGATCCTGATCATCATCTACATCATCTTCTAGTTCTTTGGTATCTTCTTCTTCCACCACATTATACTTTACCAACCTTCCTCTTGGATCATGTCTAACAACAAATGACCAACCCAGGTTTACCTAGAACCTCTGAGTAAAATACCTACTCACATTGGCTTGGAAGAACATAGGGCTCATTTCCAACTTGCATGATCGACCTTGTATTAACCATGGTAAATCCATTATCATGTTCAATAATAGTTCTCTCCAGATTATTTTTATTCAATCGTAGCCTGTACCATAGGATGACGAACATAATTAATCTGAAGGACTTAAAGTCACACTCAAGTATATCATCCAAAATCCCATAGTATCAATTTTTTGAGACTTTTGGATGTATGTCGCTTCTAGATGAAACATTAGTCATCTAACACACTGCAGTTATACCAGAATCACAAGTTTTCTTCATGTCATCCAATATTTTGATTCAAAATTTATGACTATTGCACCACATAGCCTTGTGGTGTTTCACCTGCAATATGTCAAACATGTAAAAATTATTGCAATATCGTCAGTTGATAAACATATTGATTCTTGGCTGAATGTATGCAAAGAAAACAATCTCAACATATATATACATCAATATAATTGAAAATAATTAAATAATATGGGTGATTAATATATTTATACATACCTGTTTATCTCTTAAACCATATGCTAAATCAATTTCCCTTTGTGTAACATTAGAATCTCCATTACGATGAGCTTCTTTAACCAATGAAGCCACACCTTCCCATGTTAATGTGCGACCAGATTGTTGACATCGTTCAATCCATACCATCATCCAATCAAAATTGTTTGCGACATACAAATGTAGTGCATCCCACTCTCGACCAACTATATAAAAAAATTTGAAATTCATAAACGACGTATAATTAGTTAAATACTACAGGATACGACCTTAATTTATAATTGATGTATATTGAAGATTAAAAATTAAATAAGTAAAATATACATAAAAACCATATGTAAAATGTATTCCAATTAATCTCCATGACCATCTTATAATTACCTCTCACTTTCCTCAACCTACATTTCCCCATCAGGTACTCCCCTTTGAATTTGTTAATGGAGTTAGGATCCCAAATGTGATCTACATGGATCTTTGCTGCAAACTTAGGAAGATATTCACTAATGTACACCATCGTCTGGTATACCATATATCCCTCCACCATAGAACCATCAGGATGTGCTCTTTGTCTAAACAAAGCCTTCAAAAATTTCAAGTGCCTCTCAACCATCCACATTGACCTTGTGTGTACAGGTCCACACAATTCAATCTCCTCAACTTGGTGTATGAGGTAGTGTTCTTGTACATTGAAAAATATTGAAGGTAGACACTTTTGCATTTCACACATTAGACGAGGAATTTTTCTCTTCCAATAATTTATATCTTCTTTATGGATTTCTTTAGATGACAACCATTTAAAAGTGATTCAAGGCGCAAATATATTAACGAGATTTAACAAAAATATATATTATATTACATAACAAGTAAAACAAATGGAAATTATAAGATGTATACAACGAATTGAACAAATATCACTACTTACCTCATGTATTTTCCAAGATCATATATAAGTTGCTTGACATTGTTGTCAAAGTTGTTTGGGAGAGATAGAGGTAGAACATACTGCAACAATTATAAAATGATCTTTTCATTATTTTTCCAAAAGTACTAAACATAATACACTAAAAAGTACATGCATTATACAAGTGTAGATAATATACCAAAATAATTACCATAATGAAGGTATGCCAATCATGCATTTTCATCCTTGACCCAAATTCACCTTTCTTTGTTATTATATTGTTTATGTTCACAACAAATCCTATGGGAAATCAAATTTTTCGTATGACTTCTTTTATAGCATTGCTTTTCTACTCCGTTAATAACCAACGAAGGGCACTTATATTAATTTGGTCTCCATCGCTATTTAATTGAATGACATTTTTCATTGCATGATTGGCTTCCTGAATGTCACTACAAATTTTGATGATTTTTTCTTTGTCATGCCTTCCATCCAATATTTTCTATAATGTTTCTATTATATTCTTTTCAATATGCATTGTATTAAACAAATGCACAATTTGTAGCTTCTCATAGTAGGGCAACCTACTAAATTGTCTGGGATAACTTTTCAGTCCCTATGGAAGTCGACCATTAATTCCTTGATGACCTTCATGAAGCATATAAGTTAAACAAATTAACAATAAAAATAATTGTCAATTATAGCATGAGTAAACATAGCACAATATAAAAATATAAATTCAAAACATATCATAGATGATAGATAGACAGTTTGATCCGATGTATAACCTTGACGATTAATTCTATTAGATTCCAGCTTCCATAGGTGATGTGTCATTCTTCGTGGTTTTGATGTATTCTCTTCTTTCCCATTGAAAAGATGTTTGTCAGTAGTTTGATACTTATGATTTCTATGGAGGAAGTGCCTATACTCATCAAACACCTTCTTTCCTAAACTTGTTGAACGACGAGATTTCATCTTTGGACCACAAATTGGACATGCAAATTTTCCCTTCATTTGAAGACTTGCAAGATCATATATAATTGGATTAAATATGTCAATTTTTATAATTATATATAATGAATAGATTGTTTTAAAAACACACATGATATCTACTTCATAAAATTAAATATTGTTAAAGTGCAGTTGAATGTTATAACATACCACAAAAATGTGTTAGCCCTAGGGCATCATGAATTTTTCATTTAAGCATTGCATGGAATTGAAATTGTCTTTGTCCTATTGGTCTAGAGACCTCATACATAGTGATGCCATTCCATAACTTTAGTAACTCTTCGATAAAAGACTCGATATATACATTCATATCATTAACTTGGTACTTACCTAGTTGAATGAACATAAACATTACATAATTATTATAGCCATTTTACTGCAATATATATAAATTAATGTACATGACTATTGAATGAAAAACATATGTCATTATGCAACAAATAAGACAAATGAGATGCTACTACGTTAAAGAAAATTGATGTAAAAAAATACCTGGAACAATCATTGAAAATATTATGTGCTCCCTCTTTATTGACATCCATGGAGGAATGTTATTGTTGATAACAAAAACAGGCCACACCGAGTAAATAGATCTCAGCTCTCCAAATGGATTGACACTGTCCACTCCCAATGAAAGCCTGAGATTACGAGGTTCTTCTTTAAAGTGTGGCCATTTTTTCTCCATGTCCCTAAATGTAGAACCATCTGTAGGCATTCGAAGAATGTCATCTCCACTTCTATTTTGTGCATGGTAATCCATAAATTGTGGTAAGTTTTCACACCTAAATAATCATTGCATACGTGGAATAATAGGAATATAACGAAGAACCTTGTAAGGCATCTTTTTTGTTAGTTGATCTGTTTGATATCTACTGATATGACATTCGGGGAATTTTGTTGCAAATTCATGTTGTTTATGATATATAATATGATCATTGGGACATGCATATATTGCTTGATACTCCATTCCGATATCTTTCATAAAGCCAGATAAATCTTGGTATGATCAAGGTAAAAAATTTGATGGTGGTAACAAAAATTCACCAATCAATCTACAACAAAAAATAATTTGTTAATATAAAGAATATTAATGATACATATTTCATCCTTTATTTACTAGTAATGAACTAACAACAATTAAAATAGATGACATATATGACATACCTTAACATCTGTGAGATTGCTATGTTTTATAAACCATTCATAACCTTCAAGATCAACAACAACAATACAACAAAGAGAAGAGTTGTTTGGGATGCTTCATAAAGGGGCTCGTATGCCTTCTCAAGTACAGGTAAATCATGAACATAATCAAATTCATCTCGATCATCATGATCAGCTCTACCACTAAATGTGTCATGGATCAATGTATTCGTACCATCATCTTCAACTGTGTTTTTTGGTGCATGATCATCTTCTTCCATAGGATCATTAACTTCATCTTTGATATTCACAGCTCCATGTTCATCCGCTTGCAAAACCACATTCTTCTTACTGTGATAATCCATATCATGTGCCCTAGGGTGCCCCATCTTTATAATAATGATAGACACAAATAAACCATGATCATTATCAAGTGATTATATATATATAATGTTAAAATGATATAAACATTTACAAATTCAATCAATATAAACACATATAATGAACAACTTACCAATGGATGATAATCATGCCCCCCTTCAACGTGACCATGCTACCTACAATGTTTCTTAGCTGTTGTGATTAAAAGTCATCTCATCTTTAAGCCCTTGCAATTATTGCAAGGACAATAACATTCCCATCACCCTTTCTTTTCAATCTAGCCCACAATCTATCAAGTGTCTCTTCATTTTGTTCTGGACTAATATTATCTAACATGATTTTTCTTTACCAAGCTTGAATATTTAGATCTTCAAAAAATATCAAACTCACACTCTAATAATTTTTATTCATAGACAGGTAACACAATCTAATAATTCTAATATTTTACACCAAAATTTTTTGGCATGCAACCACCCTTGTAAAAGAGAAGATAGTCTGAAGTTAATGACCCCAAAAAACACTTTAAAATGCTAATTCCAAAACTTATTAAATTCCTATTTTACTATGATTTCCAATCGTTAGACTCCTAAAATCAGAATATTGAACTTGATCACAAACTTTCTACAATGATGGAGGTAGCGAGTTAGTAAGAGAAAGTGACCCATTCCTAAGGAGCAACAAGTCGGAATCATCATTGCTAATATCAATACTGATTTATCCTTTTAGTTAAAGATGCAATGTGTCACTTCTTATGATGAGCTTATCCCTAGGGCCCTCAACATTGAGAGAGCCCTAATCACACAAGGAAGCACACACTAGTAGAATTTGGAAAATAAATGACTAGGTGACTAAAAATTTTAGTCACAACAACTAAAAATGACTAAATTATGCTCAGTTTTTGCAACTCAACTATAAATGAGTAAATAAATTACTAGTTTGGTCATTGATTAAAAATTATTTAGTCACAAAAATAAAAATGACTAAATAGTTAGTCATTTATTTAGTCACAATCTATTTGAATAAATCATTTAAGGAATCAAGAATATAGCCCACAAAAATACTCTAAAACTTTAATAAACATACTCTAAAACATTTGTCAAAATCTTATTTTCAGGCGTAGCCCACCAGAATGGAGTTTTCATTTTAATAAACATACTCTAAAACCTTAGTCAAAACATTATTTTCAAGCATAGACCGCAAAAATGAAGAAGTGTTTCAGTAAAGAATGACAGAGAACAATGAGGAGATGTGTGTGAAAGGAGGCATAGGATTCATTGTTGCTTATCTTATTCCTACTCTGCTCAACAAATCTTACATTGTTCCTACCACTATTTGTAATCTAGGTATTTACTTGACATATATTTGCATAATCTCAAATTCCTTCAGAGGCTTTTGAAATATCAATGTATCCTATATAGGGTTTAGAATGATTTCTTTTAATTAAAAAATAAATAAATGATGTATTTCCCTGTAATTAGATAATGTGGAGATCTCCTAAATCTACCCCAACACACTATCCTCTTTGGCATTGTATGTATTACTCCAGCTACTAGGGTTTTGCATGTGACATCTTGAATATCTTCATGACCGTGGCTTTTAAATAGATCTCGGTCTTTTCTTTAGTCCTTTTCATGGTAACCCTTGAGTTCCATAATCCACCTTCAATCTCTTTTAAGAACGTTTTCTTAAGCTAGACTGCATAATATGCATATAAAGCAAGTCCTTCATACCTGCCATTGTTCCAAACCACCACTCACTACCTTGCTTAAAATTTTTCCTCCATAAGCACAATAACATGTTTTAAAATCATGGTTGCCAGTGATTGAAAATTAAGGCCACCACTTTTATCAAGATACAATGAGATTTTTGTCTTCAAACTCAAGGCATTATGCAAGATAACATTGTGAATTGTTTGTTGTGTACGATTTAATTTTCTTGCACATTTACTGCTTTGCTAACTTCCTTTAAGACTGGGTATTGCACCCTTAGCTACAATTTCAAACAACTCACTCACTATCACTTGAAGATTCCTTTCATGAGCATCCTTCTATAAAATCAAACTATGCCCTATAGATTGCCTACTTACTACATGGGACTCATTGTTTCATGGTATTGTAAATCTTAAGATCCTTCGACCTTATTGACACTACTTCATAGTCCACAAGGTATTATTCACTATTCTCCCATCTTTGATGAGTCTCAAAACACTGCTCAAACATGCAATCCACTACCTCCATTATACATTAATGGATAAGAAGAAACATTGAACCTATGATTACCATTGTTACTTCTTTTGGACAGTCATTCCCTGATTGCATTTTCCTTGTCTAACACTACCAAAAGCAATTGAAAAACCCTTAAGGTCAGCAAGGGGGTAAGAAAATTCATTGTTAAAATCTCCATTTTACTATGCAAGGTTTGAGATTTATTATCTTGTCACTGCTCAACCTCTTTTTGTCTGTCACATCTCAAGTGACTGTCATTCTTCTTACCGTAGATTGCATTTACAAATGTCACTAAGCTACACAGTGTGCTTGTTATTGGCTACAATCTTTAGATTGCAAGATTTTGTTATTAGCTACAATGTCTCAATCTTTCTAGTATTGTAACCTCACTAATCCACTGGAGTTATTGTTTATATTTCTACGGAGGCCTAAGGTTTGTACCCTAATCATACTCTTACCAATGCTTCTGTTGGTATTAAAAAACAACCTTAAATCTTGGGTCAGAAAATTAGTTGTCTTGATAGGGTTGTGGTATGATCTTGGATTGTATCCTAGAGTGTGTGGGAAGCTTGTGTTTGATCATTAAGGTATGTAAACCTGATCAGGGAAATGTATCCTATATAGCATGGGTCTTGCTTTAATACTTTCCATAATGGTTATTAGCAGATCACATTATTATAGTTTGTAGTAACCCAAGATTGCATTCAAGTATGTAACAAACTTGGTTTGTAGTTTAAGCTATACACTTTTAAGTAACATTCATAAGGTTTAGAAAATCTTGATCACTCTCTAGAATAGCCCATTAAACATGGGTTGTGCTTGAATGCACTACATAATTGATATAACACAACCACTCTGCATATCAACTAGAGTTATAGGCTCTTTATTGCAACAAGAGGTAATCAATCTTGGATCATGCTATAATTACATCATAACTTGCTAAACTTGAGACAACCTGAATGTACCCAATGATGATTGACACCTACATTATACAACCTGAATTAACTACATTATATGAGTGCCTCCATTTCTATCACAACATAGCCACATTAAATTTGGGTCACACATGAATGCATCCTATATTTGTTATAGCACAACTATGCCACATGACCAATAGAGTTATGGATCACATAATTACAGTCACAAGAATTTGTTCCTTGGTTGTGATCTTATGGTGATTCCACACAACAAAATTTGGATATGAAATTGTCAAAACCCTAAACCTCTAAAAATGAAATCTAATGAAATTTTGCTTTAAAATATGATTTTCAAACCTGGAACTACAAATATGACTTCACAACTAAATTCTGCAAAAAGAAAATGACTTCCCTCAACCTAGCGATATCTTCTTGATTTTTTTTCTAATTTTTCTCAAGAAAATTGTCCTTAGTTCTCCACAAACTGTCTCAAGTAGAGGAAATTCACAAGTATAGAAAAACACTGTCGCAATAAATCAGTGAACTCACTTTTCTTTATGTCGGCCACAATTTTATTTTTTTCTTATTTTTCATGTTTGTCAAAATTTTGACGAAATTGCTAGTTGAAATTTTGACAAAACCCAGGTTCATTGAAATTTCGACGAACGTTGGGGATAAAATTTAAAAAATTTGAAAATTACACATCAAATTTTACAAGCACCCGACAATACATCAAATTATACATATTTTGTCAAAAAAATTCATTGGATTTTGCAGTCAAATGAGTTAGTGTCTAAAGAGAAATCTGGTCTTGGTTTTGAAAAGGGGAAAATTCCTATGACCATTACATCTACAAACTTGTATGATAACTTCAAAGCAAAAGGAAAGTTTGAAACAAGGGAGGAGAAATCCTATAGTGAAAAACCTAAGGAGACATCTTTCAGAGATGCAAAGATAAATCAAGATAGAAAGAAAGAGGGTGGATTCATTCCTACCCAGAACAAGAAAAGGAGCTCCATAAAGCCTACCCCTAAACAAACTACTACCAGATTTAAAGGTAATTGTTATGCTTGTAATAAGATTGGTTATAAGGTTGTTGAATGTAGAAGCAAGATGAGTCAGAATTCAGTTAGACCTCCAAGGTACAATACTATGTGTGATATCAAGATGTTTAACCTATTCTAAGCAACTAAAATGCAATGGAAAATATAATGAAACACCTCATGATTAGCCTAAGGAATTTGAAAATACAAAGAGGAAAGTGTAAAATGATGATAAATGATTATACCTTCCTCCTTGCAGCTGAAAATATTTGGTTGGCCCTTGATTTGGATTGATATGTATGCTCCTTGATGGCTTTTGATGTGGCTAAAAATGAAGGATTTGACTATATGCTTGGATGCAAATAAAAATGGGTGAAATAGATGGCTAAATGAGTGCACAAAATGGCAGCATTTAGTTGCAAAATGGCTAAGTGTTGTAAATTCCCTTGAGGAGGGGGTATTTATAGGAGAATTTGAATTATCTAGAGAATTCAATGGTTGAGATTGATCCAACAAGGTCAAGATGAAGGGCTAAGGTGAGTTGAGGACTCACAAGCCCTCACATCTTGACATGTGGATTGTGAGAGGGGTAAGGGTGAGATGATGTGTAGATGATGTGGCCAAAAGGTACATGAGGTGGAGGAAGGACAAGTACCTTCCAAGTACCTTGGGGAGTGAGAAGATCTCCTCAAAAAGGAATTTGTTGTCCCCAAGTGAGAGTGAAAGGGACATTTGAGGAATTTTGGAATTCCTCAAAAATCTCCATGGGAAAAGGAGAGGTGGTTGGAGAAATAAATGTATTTTTAGGAGAGTCTAAAGGATAAGAGAGGGTCTCCAAAAAGGTGGGAATTGGTCACACGTGCATGAGGTGACATGTCAAATATTCTAGAAGCCTTGGAAAGACAAAATGTGAATTAAAAATTCACATGGGGAGGAGAGAGACATAGGATGAATAAATGAGAATTAAAAATTATCATGGGAAGGAGGGGAACCTAGGGTGAATAAAAAGGAATTAAAAATTCCTTGGGGGATGGGGAGAGTTGACCAAGGTACTAATTAGGTTTAACTAATTAGTAATTAGAGGATAATTAGGGGTTAATCATGATTAGAAGCCAACTTGCAAAAGTTGGAGGATGTGACACATCCTAATCAAGGATTAGGCATGTGCACATCCTTAATGAAGAGATTAGGAGATGGATTAGGATTAGATGAAAATGACATGTGAGGAATTAAATAAATGTAATATTTATTTAATTCATTTGATGAAAAGGGGATTAAGGAGTGTAAGGTATTTAATATTTAATTATTAATTAAATACCTTAGGGATTTGGCAGAATTAAGGATATTAATTAAATAATAGTAATATTACTTAATTAACTTAGATAAGAGGTTGTTTAGATGGAAAGTGATAAATTTCAACACATGGGTTTTGATGGCGGGGGGAAATTAGAAAATGGGTTGGGATTAGTTTTTTGAAAAAGACAGTAAAAATGTGAATTTTTTGGCAGGGGGGAAAAGGACGGTGGGATAGGGGCGCGCCACAGTGGGGCGTATGCGCCCCGGGCTGGGGTGTACATGCCTCGGCCGCGGGGTGGACACACCCTGGCTAGGGCGGAGCCGCCCCAGCCGTAGGGCGGACACGCCCCGCCAGGGCAGAGACGCCCCAGACAGGGGCGAACACGCCCTGGGAGGGCGGAGCCGCCCCGAGAAGGGGTGGAGCCGCCCCGGGAGGGCAGAGCCTCCCCAGGGAGGGGCGGAAACGCCCTGAGGGGGCGGAGCCGCCCCGGGGATGGGCGGACATGCCCCGAGGGGGCGGAGCCACTGCAAAAAAGAGAGAAGAAAGAGGGATGGGGCGATGGACATTGAGAAAAGATAAGAGATTGAAAAGATGTGTAAAAGAAGTAGAAGTGATGGCGATGAGATAAATGGCATTGGGTTGCATGGAAGGAGGCCTATAGCCAAATACCAATGACAAGGGATTGTGAGATGGGATGAGGATAAAGATGAAAGAATGGATGAAGGATGGGAGGGATTGTTTGGATGGATAGGAATATAATGATTGGGAGATGAAAGGGATGCTAGTATAAATGGATATGAAGATAAGGATGGGGAGATGGAAGGGATGCTGTGATAGATGATGTCTCCAAGGACTATGTCACAAAGGAAGCAGATGTCCCCACTCTAGATATGTCATATATGATGAGGCATGAGGGATGGGAGACAAGTGGATGGGAAGAGGAGATAACTAGAGGAGGATAGGATGGGTGACCAAGGAATACAACAGAGCATGGATGAAGGGAATGTAAACCAAGAGGTGGCCAAAGCATGTATAGATAGGTGCCCCTATTTTGATCAAAATCACAAGAAGGATGGAGGGATGGGAGATAAATGGGATATGATGGTAGGATGCGGAAGATAGGTGGGATGGAGGGGTTTTATGAAGAGGATGAATAACAGGAAGATGGGTGCATAGCGGGAAGCATAGCAAGAAGCATAGCGAGAATGCATATCAAGAAGTTGCCCCCAAGTGCAGATGGGGATTTACGCATGATGCCTGTTTGCCAGGTTTTCATCATGGTACTTATCCAAGGTGCTTGTTTGCTAAGTTTTCACCATTGGACGAATTATTTCTCTTTACTATTTTTTTTTTTTAACATTTTTTTGATTTTTTGAATTTTTGGATAGTAGGGGGATGAAAATGGATAAGGATAGGGATGTGGATAAGGGAATTTAGAAGATACATGATAAGGATATGGATGAAGGACTCAAGCATCAAGTTCTATATGAGGCATTAAGAGCCCATGTTTGAAGTGACTGTTGGATGTTGGTACAACCTTATTAGGATAAATGGATTATGCAAGAGGATGAATTAGAGGGATCTAAGAGGGGAGATACATGGGATAATGGATGGGATGCTGCAAAGGGTATGGATGGAATGATGGGGGGATATGTGATGGGGATATGTGTTCAGGACCAACATTGGCACATGTGGTGGTGGATGTGAAAAGATAAGAGGATTAAGGGATGGAGAATGTGTGGATAATGAAGGAGATGGGGTGGTGAAATTTGGAACATAAGGACCCAAAATAGACTTAGGAGATGAAAGGGGTGTATGACTAACTTTTGGATTAGCAACTTTGGATGTTCTTATAGATTTTTCATTTGATTGCATTGCATATTTTTTCTTTGGGATCCACATGGTTTTGATCTTTGCTTTGGTGGGCCTTTGTGGCCTATGGATTTGATTTAGATTTAAATTTTTCTTCTCTTCACCATGTCTTTTGGAGGGGACATGGGGAGCCTTAGATTCATGTGGATGTTTGAATTTATGCATGTTTTCTTTAATAGCCAAAGTGCGTTTAGTAGCCATGGGATGGGTGTGGAGGAGATTTACCATGGAGGATGGAGGTGGGAGCATGGGGATTATGTGTAGATGGAGGATGTTTAGGTATGTGCCTTTGTTGATCCTGACTATGGGGTATGTGAGAGGGATGTTTATGATGGATGAGATGGATAGGTGATGAATGGATGAAAGGATGGATAAGATGAGATGGAGGGGGTGATTTTAGGATATAGGAGCCCAGAATAGACGTAGGACCTGGAGGAAACATGGGCATGGTAGATGGAGGATTGGAGATGGTAGATGGAGGGATGTAAGGACCCAAAATGGATGGAGTAGATGAAGGGGGAATATGGATAGTTGTTTTGAGGCGATAAGATAGAGGAGGGATGGTAACATATGATTTGGTGGGGCGATGGGAGAAGTTGACATTTCTTGTGAAAAAGGCTCGTTGAGGACGTCTAGAGGTTGTACCAACATCTTTAGATTGTGAGTCTTGGGAAATAGGTCCAAGACCTTGCATGCAGACTTGTTTTTTGACTTGGATGGGCTCTAAAATACCTTGCTCATGAAGGCCTAGACCTCTTCCTTGATAGTTCATTTTCTTGAGCATAAGATCCATGATAGGATTTGTGTTATTCTGAAAACATGATGCGAGTCCATTATTAGGTGGAGGATGATGGGCAGTATATACACTATGTTTTTCTTCTGCGAGGAGGCCACCATGGAAGAATGTGAGAGTACCAAGGGGATATGCAAGTGATGTAGGGATAGCATTTTTAGGCGATGATGGGGGATCATGAGAGCGGGATGATGGGATAGCAATATTTGGATGGGTGATATCAGGAGAGGGATTAGGGGATATGATAGGATTTGAACTTGTGGTAGTGGGCTCATGCGATGGAGATGGAGTGGTGGAATATTGAATGACAAGGGGATCATGGGATGGAATGGATGGGGGACTGTGATCTTGAGGTGGACTAGATGGGATGGTAGGATCTTGATCTGGAGAAGGGGATATGTTGGCATGCTTTGGATTAGGCTCTTGGCATGACTCATCTTGTGTGTATGGAAAGATGACAAAGTGGTGGAGAGACTCTTCAAGTTGGGGAGATGGAAGGATGGAGGATTCAAAACATTCATGGGATTCGATGGGTTTGATGATTCTTGGGGTAAGAGTTGGGTGTTCAATGGATTCGGTAGATGTGATGGTAGGAGATGGGGACTTAGTGGATTCAGAGGATGTGATGGTAGGAGATGGGGACTTAGTGGATTCAGAGGATGTGATGGTAGGAGATGGGGGCTCAGTGGATTCAGAGGATGTGATGGTAGGAGATGGGGGCTCAATAGATTTAGAGGATGTGATGGTTTCGATGGTTTGAGTGGTGCTATGGGTGGTATCATCAATGATAGGTGTTGGGTGGAGAAGGGTCTTGTCTCTAATGACCGTGGATGATGGGTTGGGATGGCATGATTCCATAACTTCAAGGTGTGGAGTGGGAGATGTCTTCTTTGTTATAAGTCCTTGGAGAACTTCTGGAGTGAAGAGCTTGAATGCTCTAGGCTGAGATGGCGTGGTAGGAGTGGATGAAGGATTATGGATTGGTGGACTAGTATTAGATGGGGGAATGGGATTGGATGCAGGACTGGAAATAGATGGGGGATTAAGGTTAGATGAAGGGTTTAGATAAGGGGATTAGGATGGTGAATTAGGACATGAGGATGCAGGTGGTGGATTGTAGTAAGGGTATTGGGATGGTGGATTAGGATGGGAAAATTGAGATGGCGGATTGAGATAGGGAAATGTGGATGTCAGATTAGGATAAGTTGATGTGGATGTTGGATTAGGATGGGAAGGTATGAATGTAGGATTAGAGTGAGTAGATTGGAATGGAAGATTAGGGTAGTGGGTATATGCAGATGAAGGATTTAGATAGGAGGATGTGGATGGGGGATTAGGATAGGGGTATTGAGATGGTAGACTAGGATCAGAGGATGATGTAGATGAAGGGTATGATGGATATGACAGATATCCCTTGTCAAAGGTAGCATAAGCAACATGATTAGGCATGGACGAAGACATAACGGGATAACTCGAGGGGTGATTGGATTTTGGAAAGTGGGTGGAGAAAGCTTACTAGCAATGATAGTGTCAAGGGGATCTATGTCATATTCCTCTTGATCAACAAGACTTTCGTTATCGTTGTCAATGTAATTAGGGTTTCCCTTGACCACTATTGATGGAAGATAAGGATTCATGATGGTGAAAGGATAAAGAGGATGAATGAAAGATTTGGGATGGAAATGGACTAAAGCTCAAATTGGGATTTTGGTCAAGCTCAGATCAGGATTGGACTAAAGCTCATATTAGGATGATTGGATGATGCGATGGGATTGATTATGACGATAAGATTTGATTATCAAAGGATGATTGCGACACCGAATCTACTTCGAGATGGAAGTAGATTGATTGGGTCGAAGGTGATTGGATTGGATTAAATTGGATAAGGTTGATTGGATTTTGATTGAATAGATCAGATTGGATAGGATTGTTAAGATCAATAGGATTGGATTGGTTGAATGAATGTGATTTGGCTAATTGGACAATTTGATCAAATGATTGGTTTTGATAGATTTGGATGATTGGATGGGTATGATTGGATGATGAAAGATGTGAGATAGACCTTGAGTTTAATCAAAGGAAGTTACCCTTAGTGACCAAGAGCTTTAATTGATTAAGAGGATGATCATGGCACCAAATTCACCTTAAGATAGGAATGGATTGATTGGGCCGAGGATGATAACTTATGACACCGAATTCTCCTCAAGATGGAAGCAAATTGATTTGGGTCGAAGTTAAAGACTAATAACCAAATTCAAGTGTTATGGTCAATTTGGGTAATCACTTTGTAACACAAGGTTAAGGCGGTTTGATCATGGGTGGTGTTTGGTGATGTAAATGGTGAAATTATAATGTTCGTTAGGTGAGGGTATGGACTTTCAGATGAATTACGGGGAAGTTAAAATGAACAGGTGGATTGAAGATGATTATGGAGAATGAATGGGGATTTAGAATGGTTAAACAGAGGTTGGGAATGATAATATGGAGGTTTAAACTGATCAAATGGAGGTTTTGGGATGTTGGAATGGCTAAGTGAAGGTTTGGAATGGTAAAAATGGGGGTTTAGAATGATCAAATGGAGGTTTTTGGAGGCTTAGAGTGACAAAATGGAGGCTTGGGATGATGAAATAATGGTTGGGAATGGTTAAATGATGGTTTAGAGGCTAAACGGATCCAAATGGGGCAATTTTGGGTGTTTAGGAGGGCAAATTCGCCCCTCTGTAGTGAATCAGGGGTGTAATCGCCTCACTGCAGTAAATCAAGGGCTGTAATCGCCTCACTGCGGTAAATCAGGGGCGTAATCGCCTCACTGCGGTAAGTCAAGGGCGTAATCGCCTCACTACGGTAAATCAGGGGCTTGGTTCAATGAAAATGACTATGGCAAGGACTTTAAAATGAAAATGATAAGGCCAATTTGTCAAAATTTCACTGGTTTCTCACAAGAAAACACTCTCAAGCAAACACAATCCTATGATTAGTGTTAAGGGTATGGCCAAAGAGGTCTTAATCTAGGATGCACAAGGTGTCTAGGGAGTCCTCGATATACTCTTGGTACGTGAGGCACAACCGTGAACACCAACCCATCACAAGCATGAGTCGGAAACCCCAGTGAGATACTGAAGGGCTCAGACCAACTCTTCACGTCTATCTAGGTATCACCCTAGCTTCGACGCTCCGCCAATTACGACGTGACTGGATTGAGGTACAATTTTTGCTCTCTCCTCTTTATATACCCCACCGGTACACATGGTTGGAATCGTCCCTTGGGGTGATGAAATCCCCAAGCAGGTCCCACTATAAAGAAAGCACTAACCGTCTCCAACTACTCCCCAGGCTCACACGAAGTGCAAGGGGAAAGCGAAAAAAAGCTAATGCTCCCTTTGGGTAACACAAAAAGACAAGCACAACAAGCAATGAATATTACTCCCTCTAATTAAACTATGTTCTTAGATTAATGCAAACAACAAGGATAGTTTAAAAAGTTTGAGCAAATGGATAGCCCTGCAAGCAAATGTTAGATATTTTATCCCGCTTTCTCCATCAACTTCACAAGAATATGCTGCAAAAAGTTAGCAAAAAACACATGTATCCTTGCAAGAACAATGTTAGGGAGAAAATAGCATAGAAAACCGAAGCCAAGATAACAGTTTTACCTTCCAGGTGGTGTAGTCGCCCTTCTGCAGCAAATTAGGGGTGTAATCGACTCACTACGGTAAATTAGGGGCGTAATCGTCTCACTGCAGCAAATCAGGGGCGTAATCGCCTCACTGTAGTAAAATCAGGAGCGTAGTCGCCCCACTACAAAAAAGTGTTAGCACAAATTTCAGCCTAGGGGGTGTAACCGCCTCACTATAGTAAACGTTAGCACAAAAAAAAAATTTCAGCCAAGGGGGCATAATCGCCTCACTGCAGTAAATGTTGGCACAAAAAATAGTTTTCAGCCCAAGGGGGCGTAATCGCCTCACTGTAAAAAAGTGTTAGCACAAAAAATAATTTTCAGCCAAGGGGGCGTAATCACCTCACTGCAGTAAAGTATTAGCACATAAAACAATTTTCAGCCAAGGGGGCGTAATCGCCTCATTGTAGTAAAGTATTAGCACAGAAAACAATTTTCAGCCAAGGAGGCGTAATCACCTCACTGCAGTAAATGTTAGCACAGAAAATAATTTTCAGCCCAAGGGGCGTAATTGCCTCACTGCAGTAAAGTAGTAGCACAGAAAATAATTTTCAGCCAAGGGGGCGTAATCGCCTCATTGCAGTAAATGTTAGCACATAAAACAATTTTCAGCCAAGGGGGCATAATCGCCTCACTACAGTAAATGTTAGCACATAAAACAATTTTCAGCCTAGAGGGGGCGTAATCGCCTCACTACAGTAAAGTATTAGCACAAAAAACAATTTTTAGCCAAGGGGGCGTAATCGCCTCACTACAGTAAATGTTAGCACAGAAAACAATTTTCAGCCCAAGGGGCGTAATTGCCTCACTGCAGTAAAGTATTAGCACAGAAAACAATTTTCAGCCAAAGGGGCGTAATCGCCTCACTGCGGCAAAAAAAGGGGCGTAATCGCCCCACTGCGGTAAAAATAGGGGCGTAATTTCCCCACTGCGACGTGTTCCTGCAAAAATCTCAACAACAACAAACGTGAAGTATAGGAACCCGTTTGTGGGTCCCACCGGGCGTGCCAAAAATGTGATATCAAGATGTTTAACCTATTCTAAGCAACTAAAATGCAATGGAAAACATAATGAAACACCTCATGATTAGCCTAAGGAATTTGAAAGTGCAAAGAGAAAAGTGTAAAATGATGATAAATGATTATACCTTCCTCCTTGCAGCTAAAACTCCTTGGTTGGCCCTTGATTTGGATTGATATGTATGCTCCTTGATGGCTTTTGATGTGGCTAAAAATGAAGGATTTGACTATATGCTTGGATGCAAATGAAAATGGGTGAAATAGATGGCTAAATGAGTGCACAAAATGGCAGCATTTAGTTGCAAAATGGCTAAGTGTTGTAAATTCCCTTGAGGAGGGGGTATTTATAGGAGAATTTGAATTCTCTAGAGAATTCAACGGTTGAGATTGATCCAACAAGGTCAAGATGAAGGGATAAGGTGAGTTGAGGACTCACAAGCCCTCACATCTTGACATGTGGATTGTGAGAGGGGTAAGGGTGAGATGATGTGTAGACGATGTGGCCAAAAGGTACATGAGGTGGAGGAAGGACAAGTACCTTCCAAGTACCTTGGGGAGTGAGAAGATCTCAAAAAAGAATTTGTTGTCCCTAAGTGAGAGTGAAAGGGACATTTGAGGAATTTTGGAATTCCTCAAAAATCTCTATGGGAAAAGGAGAGGTGGTTGGAGAAATAAATGTGAATTAAAAATTCACATTCTTAGGAGAGTCTAAAGGATAAAAGAGGGTCTCCAAAAAGGTGGGAATTGGTCACACGTGCATGAGGTGACATGTCAAATATTCTAGAAGCCTTGGAAAGACAAAATGTGAATTAAAAATTCACATGGGGAGGAGAGAGACATAGGATGAATAAATGAGAATTAAAAATTCTCATGGGAAAGAGGGGAACCTAGGGTGAATAAAAAGGAATTAAAAATTCCTTGGGGGATGGGGAGAGTTGACCAAGGTACTAATTAGGTTTAACTAATTAGTAATTAGAGGATAATTAGAGGTTAATCAGGATTAGAAGCCAACTTGCAAAAGTTGGAGGATGTGACACATCCTAATCAAGGATTAGGCATGTGCACATCCTTAATGAAGAGATTAGGAGATGGATTAGGATTAGATGAAAATGACATGTGAGGAATTAAATAAATGTAATATTTATTTAATTCATTTGATGAAAAGGGGATTAAGGAGTGTAATGTATTTAATAATTAATTATTAATTAAATACCTTAGGGATTTGGCAGAATTAAGGATATTAATTAAATAATAGTAATATTACTTAATTAACTCAGATAAGAGGTTGTTTAGATGAAAAGTGATAAATTTGGATAAATTAAGTGTCCAAATTTGGATGTCTACACTATGAATTCTCAATCATCATGGTCAATGCCATGCTTGCAATAAATTTGGTCTTAAGTCTAATGAATGCAAAAGTAAAGTGATAAGGAATAGTAATACTATGACTTCTCAATCCTTCTATGGTTACTACTACACATGCAACAAGTTTGGTCATAGGGCCGTTGATTGTAGACATAATGTGAGAAGAAGTAATTATGTTCCACAATCTAGTGTCACTTTCTAGAATTGTAATAATCCCAGACACATTACAAGGTTATGCAAAGGAAATAATGTAAGACATTTTGCTCCTCAAAAGAAGATTGACTCTAATCAAAAAAATAAGATAATGAACAAGGTATGATAGAAGAAGGAGGAAAGTGAAGAAAATAATGAATCTGTACCTTAGCCTGGTGAAAATGGATGCTTCAATAACTAAAAGGAAAGTATTGGCTTAGGGGGAGTTGCAATTGGAAGTTTTTCAAACCTGTGTAAAGTATTAGATGCTCTAGTCTTCAACATAGTGGTTATTGGTGACATGGATATGATTGCTCAAGGTTTTGGAGCAAATACACTCTCTACGGAAGTGTGTTAAAAAATTATGGATGTTCATTATCATTTGCAATATAATTATTGTTTATTTTCATTTTAATAGTGATATTAGAGCACTCATGATATTAGGTCTATTTGAGATCAGTGAGAATGAAAAGTTATGTTCAATTTTATGAAAAGAAATGTTGAAATAATTATTGATTTTTTTACATTGCATTTAAAAATATAATTTGGTATTCATATTTTCCTCAGGCGATTGTATTTGAAAATTCAGTTTGGTGTTCAAATTTGTTTGAGGTGCACATTTAAATTTGAAATTTTACAAAATATTGGGTGCTAATGTTGAATAATGACATTTGGATTTTGTTGAGCACTGAAATATTTATAAAGTTTCTTTCTCTTCTTGAGTGTTGGGAATTGTTATATGTATCAATAAAAAGCAAGTTTTGAATCTCAATAATTATGTGGATTTTTCTTATGATTACACCTTGTCTACTATTGAATGCTAATAATGGTATGCAAAAAATAAAATAATGCCACAAATTTAAACATTAGGTTAGAAAATTATTAGAAGCATTGGAAAGTATTTTTTTTAGCATTGAAAATGTTGGAAATATGTGTTGTCATTGATGTCAACTCAAGATTGGTTCTCATTGATGTCAAGTGTGTGTGTTGAAGTTTGTATAATATTCTAGAGTTAGTTGATATGCATAGATATCTATTGATACATGTCAACAATGTAGTATGGGGAAGAATGACGATCACTCTAATGTCTACGTGTGTTGTGGAGGTGGGTACACTTGTTCCAATATGTTTCCAACATGTATACATTGATATGCTATCAGTTTGGTGTAAGACAATCATAAGGTATACTCTGAGACAGAGTTATGGTATTTTGGTCTACATCCCTCTGCACAAAAATATTTTATCTTGTAATTTAGAAGATAAGATGGTCGAGATGTGAAGGTGTTATATTCAAGTATTCAAGCCATTACACCTTCTACAGTGAAATATATAAGTAACAGGGTTTTGGTCAGTGTATTTGCAGAGTAAAGTGTTGGTGAAGGCTTGTTGGAATGCTCTGCATTCCTCTGAAAGTGAAGTATTGACCTTGTAGTTTTGTGGACATGTTCAATAATTTTCAAAGAATATTATATTGTTGTATCTATTGGTTTGGTGGTCTACAATTGTAGTTTTCATATGATAGAGTTGTATAATTGGTTCCAGGATGCTCTTTCTTCACTAGTTCAAAGTGTTTGTCTTCTTGCGTCAAAACTTAATGATCATATACTTCAAAAGATGGTTGAAGATATATTGTGCATAGACTATAATTCTCACATCTTGGTTTGCATAATGTTTTTGGTCTCTCCTCGATGGTGTAAAGTTGAACAATTGGTAGCTTTGGTAGTGTTGTTATTATTTGGGCTGACAGTCTTGTTCCCTTCATCTATGGTTGGTCCTGATTAATTAATGTTGCTTTGGAGAATGTGTTGAGATGTATTTGGAGCTTGTTATGTCATGTTTTGATCCGTAACTCATTTTCTTTTCATAATGCATATGTTTAGAGCCGACTTATGTAGTATCATGCATTTCATCTAAAGGTCATCTTGGAGTTGACCTAATTGATGTTTTGAATTATTACAGAGGGTATTTATAGAAGAACATGATCATTTATGAAGGTATCAGTGAATGGCGAATTAAGATTGTGCAGAATGTTGAATATGAAGTGTGTGATGTCAGTATGATGCATTAATTGTGCAAAAAAGGGACTACAATATCAATATATGTTGGATGCTTCTTTATAGTAGTTCATGTTCATGTGATGAAGAAGAAATAACTCTCAACCCAATTTTCAACCAAAATCTCAAAACTCAGATTACTCAAACTTCCATAAACATGAAACTCTTAAATCGACAATTCCATTTGCCAATTTCAATCGACTCACGATTGCACAATATTAATCAACTCATATTCAAAATTAACAACAAATCAAATATATTTATTTAATCTAATTTCATAGGAAATGCAATTACAATTTGTGGGCCAACCCATCCTGGTGTCTCATTTTACACACTCTCATCACAATCCCCCTCTCTATTCTTTGTTTTGAATTTCTTTTAAATTGGAATACCACTTTAATCTAGCATAGATATATGCCTTTTTCATAGCCTGATATTCACATTCCACTCACCTTCATTCCTTGTTCATATGTGCACTATCCTTCTTTCTTAGTTCATCTCATTCATTTCTCACACATCATATTTTGGTAACAACAAACTGAACTTTAACAACACCTTCTTTGCTATCTATTGTTGACCTCCCTCTCCAAAATGCACATCACACCTTTATATCTGCATTATTCTACAATATTCTTATATGCAAGTATAATATATTTTGTCTTCATTCATCGAATAAAGGCCTTCTGCTATGTTTTTGACTTCCTTTACCTCCTTGTGTGCCTGCATTGACTTTCAAGTAGTTTTTAATTTCCAAAAGTTTCTTTAGATATATGTGTCCCCTCTATTCGAGGCCTTGATTTAAGATACACCTCCTCATATGTAGATTCTTCTATTCTCAACTTGCTTGCAGGGCATGGGCAAGGAGACATTTTTTCTTTAATTTCCTATGAAGTCACCTTCTCCTTCCCACTGCCACCTCTCTCATAGTGTCGTCTAGTGATTTAATAGCTTGACCGTTATTGCATATTCTCTAGTCGCTTGAGCTTCTCATGTTTGACTCTTCTAGTCCCAGAGTGCCCTTTCAGATTATTTTCATTGATAAGCTATGCCGATGAAAATATAATAATTTATTTCTTTTCTGTGATTAATTGATAAAATGAACAATTTGAGAGGATGATGCCTGCAAAAGTGAGTTTCAACTGCAATATGACATTTTTCAATAAATGACAAAATGTCATCCTCCTCTTTGCCCAAAATTAGATTGAATTTCCAAGAAAATGAAAATAAAAAACAAAATGAAAAAATCAAACCAAAATTTTTTTGGTCGATGTCGATCACGCTTCGCCCAGGATGCTCTTGCATCGTCATGTTTCTCATTATAATTTTAATTTATCTTGCTTTGATCTAGTGAGTCTCAATAGGTCCTTGTAACTTGCCCTAAGGTTTTGCACCTTAGTTTGCAAGTCCTTAGGCAGTGATTCTTAAACATAATTATGATTTTTGTAAGTAATGAGCTTCATATATTGTGAGTTAACTCTCACTGTGCTCTTTCCATCATTGGGCTTTCCATGTAAAAATATTGGTGTCCTTGTGTGGTGCATGTTTTTCATTTCTTCTCTTCTTTCAGTTAATGTGATGTAATGTTTAATCTGGAAATGGGAATGACTAAGTTTTAATATGTGCTGATTCAGGCCCCCTCTCAGCACTACAGTGTGTTCAAAAATTGGTATAAGAGCCAAGTGCCTTTGAGAAGCCAAATAGCTAAGGTAGATCCTACACTTGAACACATGGGTATGTGGAAAATATCAATGATATGTTTATTTCAAAGCCAGATCTAGAGTCAATGGAACTTGAAGGTTGAGACATCAATCTAGAAGATTGTGAAGTAGATTTTGTAGAACTCCATTCTACTCTTGAAGATATGGATGAAGAAATAATTCTAAATATAAGATATGAGTGCATGCTTGAAAAATCAAAGGAGACAAATATCAAATTGAAGGCACAAGCTAAAGAATCTAAAGAAGAATTTGGCAAACTGAAAGCTCAAATAGGAGGAAATGGATGTGAAATCAAATTCAAGGAGGCAAAATTTGTGATCTCTGATTTGAAAATTAAGATTGAAGAAGGAAAAAGGATTGAGGATTGTTTGAATGTCAAGCTCAATGATAAAACTGCTGAATGTTCAAATCTTGAGGAATAAATTGTCACTCTGAGAAAAAATCTTGAAAAAGAAAACAACAAATTGACAAGTGTATAAAATTGAGAGGAGTTTATGAAATTCTTGATGATTTGATTAACCTTCAAAAGCCATCTAAAGAGAAATCTGGTCTTGGTTTTGAAAAGGGGAAAATTCCCATGACCATTACATCTACAAACTTGTATGATAACTTCAAAGTAGAAGGAAAGTCTAAAACAAGGGAGGAGAAAGATTACAGTGAAAAACCTAAGGAGACATCTTTCAGAGATGCAAAGACAAATCAAGATAGCAAGAAAGAGGGTGGATTCATTCTTACCCAGAACAAGAAAAGGAGCTTCATAAAGTCTGCCCCAAAACAGACTACTACCATATTTAATGGTAATTTCTATGGTTGTAATAAGATTGGTCATAAGGTTGTTGAATGTAAAAGTAAGATGAGTCAGAATTAATTTAGACCTCCAAGGTACAATACTATGAATTCTCAATCATCATGGTCAGTGCCATGCTTGCAATAAATTTGGTCTTAAGTCTAATGAATGTAGAATTAAAGTGATAAGGAATAGTAATGCTATGAATTGTCAATCCTTCTATGGTTACTGCTACACATGCAACAAGTTTGGTCATAGGGCCACTGATTGTAGATATAATGTGAGAAGTAATTATGCTCCACAATCTAGTGTCACTTTCTAGAATTGTAATAATCCCAAACACATTACAGGGTTATGCAAAGGAAATAATGTAAGACCTTCTGCTCCTCAAAAGAAGATTGACTCTAATCAACAAAACAAGGTAAGTATGATATAAGAAGGAAGAAAGTGAAGAAAAGAATGAATTTGTACCTTAGCCTGGTGTAGATGGATCCTTTGATAACTAAAAAGAAAGTATTGGCTCAGAGGGTGTTGCAATTGGAATTTTTTCAAAACCGTGTAAAGTATTAGATGCTCTAGTATTCAACATAGTGGTTATTGGTGACATGGATATGATTTCTCAAGGTTTTGGAGAAAATACACTCTCTATGGAGGTGTGTTGAAAATTTATGGATCTTTGTGATATCTCAGAAAATAAAATGTTGCTAGTGTCAAGAACTAAGAAATGCATTTAATTTACAATGGATAGGGTTGGTGTGATGCATATTTAGTTCCTATTTGATCAAAATTGATCTCATTCGAATGATATAAAGTGTGTGCAAGAACCAAGGAAGTGAATAAGGTTCTCAATGAGTTGTGTACAAACCCTAACAACAATATTCAAAGGTATTGAACTATGGTTTACTTGTAAATCCCTAGTATTCAGATAGTTCTATCATGGATTCACCAATTTTCATTGATTTTGTCCAGAAGCCAAGGCCAAAGTTCAAGAAACATCCATACATATCTACTATGACTAAAAAAGATGGAGCATTTTCTCATGTTCCTATCAATGTGGTTAATTCTAAAGATGTCCATGTTTATATTCACTCTTAGCTGAGGGTATGTACAGGATCATGATGGGCCAAAAAGTGGCAATATGATGGGTATGTGTAGGGTATGTGGCTGACGACTTTTTTTAACCCAAAATTGATAAAACAAAAAGGGTTTTTAAAGGATATTCTCAAATTTCCACCAATATAAATTATGCTTTACTTTGAATTTAATAAATAATTATTATTAATTTTCTATTTGAATTAGGACTAAAGTCCTGATTGATAGGGTGATTGAAAAACATCTATAACTTTCAAATAGTATCACATTTTTTGAATTTGAAACATGGGTCACATTGTATGCTTCGTATACTATAGGATTAAAAAAAGAAAAATTTAATTTCATGAAGTTTCGACCAAGTTAAGGTGGTTAGACATACGAGTTTTTATATTTTTTAAAAGTTGTAATAAAAAATTCATAATTAATTATTTACTTAGAAAAAAATTACAAAAAAATATGCATCACATCTAGACATAAGTCCTCTACTTATATCTAAAATCTTATAAAAAAATATTATCATTTTATTGTGGTTAGGGTGGTCAGACAAACACCTACTTCTTATTTTTTCCCTGAAATTTAAGCACTACTACATTGAAATTTCAAATTTTTGCCAAATAGATTTTCTTTTAAAAAAAATAAGCCTAGTAGTTCAGAAACTACATTCAATTTTCTACAGATTCTATTCTTACATATTTTTGAAATAATATAGATAACTTATTCAAATTTTTATGTCAAGTTGCCTAACTCGAATTTTTCTAAATTTTTTGCCACTTAAGGGCCTATTTTTTCCATGATGATCCTGCACATACCCATGAGTGAGTGAAATCATCTAAATCTGGAGGAGATTAGATACAATCATCTCTTGGATGATGATTTTCAACTCAAATTAGAATATACAAATGTGGAAGCAAACGGTTTAGATGTGTGGAAAGGTTTCCCTAATTTTTTCTTTGAAGATGAATGGGTCAAAATTTCCTTGAGATGGATTCATGAAGATATATTTTTGCTTGATCAACCCCACTTAATCACAAAGGAAGCTATCAGGGTTGTGACTAGATTATGTTCCACTAGACCTATACCAACATTGAAGGTTGTAAAGAATGAAGAAGTTATGAAGCTTACCAGAGCTAAATTCAATAAAAGATCTCTAATTGTAGATGATATTTTTGACCTAGGGGTCTAATATGCCATGATGGATATTGCATATATGGTTTACTACACAAACAAGGAAGGGTATGCTACCATCACCACCATGTACACTACTCATCAGATGGTGAAGGAAGGAAAATATTATGACCTTTATGAGATCTTGTGGTAGCAATTGTTGAAGAATTTGTAGAGAACCAAGGATTCATGCTACAGTTTCTAATATGGAAGTTTGATTATTTGTCTCATGTTCTAGTTTATGAAGGAAAAGCTTGGCTAGAAAAAATGTGGTCTAGAGAAGGGACATTCTTGTTGCACATCAAATTAGGGATCACATATGTAGATTTTTGGATACCAAACAATGTGATACAATGTTCTAGGGTTTCTTCTTTGAAACATTTCAAAATGAAATACAAAAGAGGGATATGATACCCTCACAAGTTGTGGAAGATACAAGAATGATATCACGTTTATAGTGAATAAATATAGTTGTTATATGGAGGGGGTTGAACCAAGGACATCATGGATAAAAAGGTTTCCCTATGAGCTTCTCAGACCTAATTGGATTGCATATGCTAACATTTTGCTCAACAAACCTAGGGATCCCACTGTTGAAAGGTTTGACACATATGATGAAATAACCAACAAGAAAATCAAGAAGAAGGTATAAGAAAAGATGAAGAAGATGTCAAATGTGGGGAAGATGATTTCTGAGTTAGAAAAGGTGTTTGGTTCTCTAAAGGGTCCTAAATAAGTATCACAAGCCACTACTGCTACACTAACTCCTTGAAGGACTAGTAGATCTACCTCTGTCACTGTTATAGCTTTCAAACCTACTCAAACTCCTCCTAGTAGAAGAAGAGGTGCTACTAAAGTATTGACACAAACTAAGACTGTTGAAAGGAAGAAGCCAAGATCTAAGAAAAAAAAACAAGGGAAAATATTAATCCTGTGAATGTGGATGATGATGATGATGATGAAGTACAATCTTTTGTTTTGAGAAGGGTGAAAAGAATAAGATGAGGAGAAGAAGAAGTTCCCTTGAAAAATAAAAAAAGGAAAGGAGATTGGTAAGGAGAATATTGAGAAAGCTCTTTTGGTCAAACATGAATCTCTAGATTTTGGTGCAATCTTTAATGGGATTGTCAAATATGGTTTATTGAATGATACAATGGAGTTACATTCGGAAGTTCCTCTGGAGGACAAGAAGATAATTGAAAAAGAAGTCATTGAATACATGTTGAAGTAGGACATTCCATTTAGTGGTATTGTATACAAAGCTTTGGATAGCCTAGCTAAGGCTTTAAGAAAAAGAAGAGAAGATGTCATTAACATCGATGAAGAGCTAAAACTACAAGCTATTGACAAGGTGGGGATTCCTATTTCCTAGGAAGAAAAATAAATGATTGTCTAGAGACAAGCCAAGGAGCTTTGTACTAAAAGAAGGATAGATATGCTAATAAGCATGGATGAAGATGTCAAAAGAAAGATTCAAAGTGAAACTGAAGAAGCTACACATAAAATCATTAATGAGTTGCAAGATGAAATTGATATTGATTCACAAGTGCCTCGAGATGAACAAAAAATTGAAACTATGCCTACAAAAAATAAAAATGTGAAGAATATATCTGGTCAACAAGAAGTACAAGGACCCTCCAGACTTCAAAAAGGAGGATCCTCCAATGTGTAAGAAGTCTTTAGTATGGAGATAGATGAAGAAAAAGGGAAAGAGAAAAATGATAAGAAAAATGAGGAGACTGCTCCTCTGATGAATACTGGTGCACAAGGTTTAGGGGATCAAGGTGAAGTGAGTGTCCCTACTTTGTCTTTGTATAGTTTTGTGGAAGATTGCGATATCTTTTTTTGGGTTTTTATTGAAAATATTTTGTACATAGTATCTATTTTGGGGCATCTTCATCTTGGGGGGAGAGTATTGTGTTGGGAAATTTTGATCATCTCAAAGAAACCTCCAAGAACAGTAGTGCCTTCAATAACTTTAATTTCAATTAGATTGCCTCAAAAACACGTACAACTATGTCACAAAGCAAAATCAAACACAGTTCATTTCCCACTTTAATCCTTCTGAGAGAAGCACATGTAAATTCAATTTTAACAACTTGCATAAATAGATTCAACAAATAGAACCATTAAACATGAAAGATGGTACAAAAGATTAGAACACACAAATTTACGTGGGGAAAACCCTTTCGGGTAAAAAACCCCACACTCCAAACAATTCGAGCCATTGTATTATTCAAAAACAAACAAAGTTACAATACAATCTCAAGCTCATAGCCTTTTCATAGAGATTACATCTTGTTTCATTCTAGAGACAAACTGGCAACAACCCTATTTTATTTCCCTCCCTTTTTTTTTTTTACATTTCCCTGATCAACCTCTCAGTCCATTTCAACCTTCGCATTGTTACAATACTCTCACATAGTATACAGTGCAGATTAACAACAAAAGATCGATCAAGACATTCTATCAGGAGAAATTTTGACAACATAACTTTGCATAGATCTTCCTCTCTATATCACACACCACATATCCTCTTCGAACACACATATCAGGAGTTACCAGAAGACCAATGATCCAAATCCCATACCGAACTATTCCTTCACAGACTACCCAACCACTGTCGTTTCAACTTCCAACCAAACTGAATGGTTACAAGCAAACTATACAGATACCAGAATATCAAAGAGACCACTGCTCCATTCGCTTCACAACAATGATGTGAAGTGAGCAATATATTACCATACAAGTCACTGCTCCATCATACAAATTAGTAGTTCAACCAAGTAAAAAACCATTCGACCATGGTCTGCCTTCAAGTCCATCTGCCTGACCAACACTATCGGTGAACAACTGGGATGTCACAACGATAGCCCAAGTCTCCCCGATGTCCCAATAGTTCAATTGTAGTCTAAAACAACTCATTGGAAAGAGTCACACTGATGTTGACCAATTGTCACAAGGTCAACCTTATCAGCAAGAAAACAAGCATCATAGACAGTTTGAAATGTTCCACCGAAGTCTCAAGTCACCCCGACAACCTTAAGATCAACTGTAGTTCAGAACACCTCATCGGCAGGAGTCACACCGATGTCCAATGAGAAGAGATTCATTGGAAAGAGTAATACTATCAGCATCAGATCAGAAAGTATCATCGAAAAACCAATTCACTCTGATCACCTCATCGGTAGGAGTCACACCGATGTCTAGACCCGTCAACAAGAGTAACACCATCGACAACAGTTTGAAAGGTCAAATCGATAGTTCAAGTCACCCCAACACATCCATTGAGAAGAGTCCCCCCAATGATCTCCTTCGGCTAGACATCTACCATCAAAATGAGTTTGGAATCTCACTCTGACAGTTCAAGTCATACCGATGACCTTCGTCGGCAAGATAGGTCCAAGGTCACACCGATCTGTTCAAAGAAGGAACTTCACAAAAGGAGAAATCAGATCAGGCTAAGTCACACCAATCTCATAGATAGTTTAGGATCACTATGTAGATCGGCCATACATCTCAGCAGGCACACCAAAATTTCTCTCTCAGAGGTTTAGGCCAGTGGGATTGAGGCAAACAATTCCAACAATCTCCCACTTGACAAAGATCTCATTGGCACCTCTAGAGCACTCAGGAACTAATATCACGCTCGCACCCCCAGTTCAAACCCTGCTATGTTCAAAACTATGTTCAACAACACTTAGGACACCCAATCTACAAGTTTCCATAGATAATAGTCTACCAGAAAATCTACAAAAAAAATCAACTATCCAACTGTAACTAGCTATCCAACATTGCAACCGATCACAACCTTCCATGAAACCACATAGATCTCAAACATGCTCTCATGCTCCATCAAGACTTTTGCAACAGCATCTAAGATGTCCAACATTTAGGAAACAATCCTTGTCATTCTCCAACATGCCACCTATGGAAGAAAGGTACAAGCCAAGGTGAATATGCACCATTCCAATGAACACAAGCAAATGATCCTAGTGATATCAACAAGAAACTACCATCACTCTAGAAAACAAGATAAAAACATCAGCTAGAACAACAATCAACATGCTTGCTACTTTCTAACTGATAAACCCACGTGACTGAAAATAGCACCCACAACAAGTGCTAGTTCATCCAATCATCCATACCTCAAAGGTATCCACTTTAGTAAACTCATGCCAGCAGTACAACCAACCCACCAACTGCAGCTACAAGTTCCATGTACAAACCATTCAAGAAGACAAAGCACAACCAGAAACTCCCACTGCATAGGTAATGCCAAATTTGAAAGATCAAAGGCATAACAAGTCTACCAATTATAACACATAGAAAATGTAACCATGTAGTACCAATGAAATGTCCATCCTCCTACATACACCTCTAACACCCAGCTGTGTCAAGTATGATCTCCTTCACATCCCAAAGAAACGCCATAACAACACCCAATTGTTCAAACACCAAGATCAAACATATCAAATGTAACATGTAAACAAACATGGATGTGAGCCTCTCAAAGAATATCAAACTACGTCATTTCCCATATCAAGAAATCAGCCCATAAAGCATCTCCTACCAATTCTCATCAGTAAATGATATAATACAAAAGCTCAGGGAGATAAACCATGATGTACATCTTCCACTATGAATCCTCCAAAACCATTTAAACAACAATTCAAGATCCATATCATGAAAGAAAGCATAAAACACATCTGAAAGATACAATGGGAAAAATATCTCTCAAATTATACTTCACTGTCGAGCAGACCAAGAGTGGGAAAATAAAATGCTCCTCCAAGATATACAAGCCACCATGACTCATCCAAGAGCAATCTCCTCATTGGTCTCTTTTGAAATTGCATTCAACCAAGGTGTAGGCTACTTAGACTTTTTGCTGAAATCAACACCTTTCTCATCTCAAGAGAATTACAGCCTCACCTTATTCTCCATGTATCAATGAGCACCTGCAAATGATCATCCCATGCTGAACTCCAAACTACATTACTACACTAACATGAAGTTCTCAAGCATATGACCAATGTACTCAAAACATAGAGAAACTCTAGACCACTACCAAAGCTCCAAACATTTGAAACAAGAACTTATCATGACACCATGATCTACGCATCCCCCTTAGAAGATTCCATGCTTCAAGTGACTTCACCATGGTCTCAAGAGCAATGCCTCATGCCAAAACTCTAATGCGCAATCAAGAGTATAACATGACATCAAGAAAAAAAACTCCAAACCAACATCACCTGTCAAGAACCACCAACACCTCAGCCAAAGACTCCAAACATCCTCCATGGTTCCAAGATGTTGCACATCCTCAAATAGTGTCCATGCAAATGTGAAAGAACCCTTCTACAGCAATAGGATCTAAGAGTCCCTCCTAGTAACATCAACAACACTAAAGAAGATCATTCACCACCAAGTGATGAACCCACAGCCACTGCTAAAGCTCCCATTGAATCATGACATCCGAGCTTTTCAATCATCATGACCAACCATCTCCAAAACTGAAAAGAAGATCTTCCAGGCCCATAAACATATAACAATACTGCTAATTAAACCAATATCTCAACAGTAAGGAGATTCACCATGCTCTAGGACTCCATAATCGACTATCCAGGACTTCACTTATCATCTATCCTCTTACCTCAAAACAACCACACCAATGCACAAGTGACCATAGACAAGGCCAACTTACAAGTCTGCATAAATACTGAATCAAATTGTGTGGATATAGATAGTCCACTTCTAGGTTGTCCCACTGCAAACATATGGGTAAGGACAACCCACAACTTTGCACAACTCGTAGATCCAATTAATGAAACATGAAGACTCAGTACCACATCAATGTCTTGCACAATATGAGGCCTCACAAGAGAACAACCATGTAGAAACCTGACTCAAACACCAAATCAAGTACATATCTGATTTTCCAAAAATGTCTACACCAAACACCATAGTCTAGGAATCCATCAAGCATTACCATAGAAACAAAGAATGACTAATCACATACCAAAAATTTCTATGTAGAGAAAGAATCACACCTTCTCTCACCATGCACAAAGCATGCAAGTAGATCTGCAACTATCTCATCCAGTAGCACCCCGAGGAAGCAGGGGTCTAGAAAATAGCTCTTCAACAAATCCACAAAATAGCAAGTTTTCTTGACCATGTAAAATCTGCAAAACCATAAAAAACATGCAAGTATAGTACATCCTTAAAAAGGAAACAACAGTTCAGGAACCCCAGGCCTATTTCAAGCCAACTCCAAAACCACCAATATGCACATGCATTTGAGAAAGAGATAGGCTATTTCAAAAGCTTTCAATTCATCTAATTATTAACTCCATAGCCTTTATGTATTTGATGTTAACATGAAACAATTCCTTCCAACACCAGGAAATTCCTTCCAACATAAGCACTCTCTTCCATGGTTGAGAAACAACCCACGCCTCTCCATATTACCAGGGAGCCTCTCACACAAACACCCAATATGAAAGCTTTACTACTACACAACCATGAAGAAAAGAAATCCACCTCATACATCAAGGTTCTACCGCTACCAACTAGGAGACACATATCACAACAATTCAACATGAGCAACTCCATTGTCTCCATCTTCACCATCTTTCAAGTTGTATGTTGTCTTTGAATATCACAATACTTCCACTCACCAAAGGATCAATACATCAACTGATTCCTCTAGATTTTCTCAAGCTTGTCAGAATAAGAAATCTTCACAAGAGAAATACCTAGAACCAACAGCCAAATAAAGGCTTTGATACCACTTGTTGGGAAACTTTGAACATCTTAGAGAAACCTCCAAGAACAATAGTGCCTTTGGTAACTTTAATTTCAATTAGATTGCCTCAAAAACATGTACAACTATGTTACAAAGCGGAATTAGACACAACTCATTTCCCACATTAATCCTTTTGAGAGAAGCACATGTAAATTCAGTTTTAACAACTTGCATAAATAGATTCAACAAATAGAACCATTAAACATGAAAGATGGTAAAAATATTAGAACACATAGATTTACGTGGGGAAAACCCTTTCGGGTAAAAAACCCCACACTCCAAAAGATCTGAGCCATTGTATTATTCAGCAAAAAAAAAAGTTACAATACAATCTCAGGCTCATAGCCTTTTCACAGAGATTACATCTTGTTTCATTCTAGAGACAAACTGGCAGCAACCCTATTCTATTTCCCTCTCTCCCCATTTTTTTTTTTACATTTCCCTGATCAACCTCTCAGTCCATTTCAACCTTTGCACTATTACAATACTCTCACATAGTATACAGTGCAGATTAACAACAAAAGATTGATCAAGACATTCTATCAGGAGAGATTTAGGCAGCATAACCTTGCTTAGATCTTCCTCTCTATATCACACACTGCAGATCCTCTTCAAACACACATTTCAGGTATTACCAAAAGACTGACGATCCAAATCCCATATCAAACTGTTCCTTCACAGACTTCCCAACCGTTGTCATTCCAACTTCCAACCAAACTGAATGGTTACGAGCAAACTATACAGATACCAGAATATCGAAGAGACCACTGCTCCATTCACTTCACAACAATGATGTGAAGCGAGCAATATATCACCATACAAGTCATTGCTCCATCGTACAACTCAATAGTCCAACCAAGTCAACAACCCTTCAACCATGGTCCACCTTCAAGTCCATCGGCCTGAACAACACTATCAACGAATGACTGGGATGTCACAACAATAGCCCAAGTCTCCCCGATGCCCCAATAGTTCAATTGCAGTCTGAAACAACTCATCAGAAAGAGTCACACTGATGTTAACCAATTGTCACAAGGTCAGCCTTATCGGCAAGAAAACAAGCATCAGAGAGTTTTAAATTTTCCACCATAGTCTCAAGTCACCCCGACGACCTTAAGCTCAATTGCAGTTTGGAACACCTAATCGGTAGGAGTCACACCGATGTCCAACGAGAATAGATTCATCAGCAAGAGTAATTCTATCAACATTAGATCAGAAAATCTCATCAACAAACCAAGTCACCCCGATCACCTCATCGGTAGGAGTCACATCGATGTCCAGACCCGTCGGCAAGAGTAACACCATGAGCAACAATTTGAAATGTCAAATCGATAGTTCAAGTGACCCTGACACGTCCATCGACAAGAGTCTCCCCGATGATCTCCTTCGGCCAGAAATCTACCATCGAAACGAGTTTGAAATCTCACTTCAACAATTCAAGTCATACCGATGACTTCTGTTAGCAAGACAAGTCCAAGGTCACACAGATCTGTTCAAAGAAGGAACTTCACAAGGAGAACTCAGATCGGGCTGAGTCACACCGATCTCACAGACAGTTTGGGATCACTATTTAGATTAGCTAGACATCTCAACGATCACTCAAAAATCTCTCTCTCAGAGGTTTGGGCCAGTGGGATTGAGGCACACAATTCCAACATATTTTTTGTGGAAGTCATATAGTAAGGGAGAGTTTATATAGTTTTTAGGCTGATAAAACTAGAATATTTTGTTCCCTTTTCCTTTGATGTCAAAGGGGGAGAGAAGACTTTTAGATAAATGATTTTTTCCATCAATGACACAAGGGGAGATTATTGGAAATGTGTTGTCATTGATGTCAACTCAAGATTGGTTCTCATTGATCTATCAAGTGTATGTGCTGAAGTTTGTATAGTACTTTAGAGTTAGTTGATATGCAAAGATATCTATTGAAACATGTCAAAAATGCAGTCTGAGGAAGAATGGTGATCAGTTTGATATCTATGTGTATTGTGGAGGTGGGTACACTTGTTCCAATATGTTTCCAGCATGCCTACATTGATATCCTATCAGTTTTGTGTACCACACTTAGAGATAAGGTGCAAAATTTTTGCTAAGACAATCACATGGTATACTCTAAGACATAGTCATGGTATTTTGGTCTATGCCCCTCCCCAGAGCAAGATTTTGTCTTTTGGTTTAGAATATAATATGGTCGAGATGTGAAGGTGCTATATTCAATTATTCAAGCAATTACACCTTTTGTAGTGAAAGATATAAGTAACAGAGTTCTAGTTTGTATTCTAGTAGAGTAAAGTGTTGATGAAGGCTTGTTGGAATGCTCCACATTCCTCTAGAAGTGAGGTATTGAACTTGCAGTTTTATGGACATGTTCAGTAATGTTCAAAGCATATTATATTGTTGTATCTATTGGTTTGGTCGTCTACAAGTTTAATTTTCATATGAAATAGCTGTATAGTTGGTTCTAGGATGCTCTTTCTTCATCACTTAAAAGTGTTTGTCTTCTTCCACCAAAAATTAATGATCAAATACTTCAGAATATGATCGAAGAGATATTTTTCATAGATTAAAATTATCACATCTTGGTTTGCATAATGTTTTTGGTCTCTCCTTGGTGGTGTAAAGTTGAACAATTGGAAGCTTTGGTGGTGTTATTGTTTGGGCCGACAGTCTTGTTCCCTTCATCTGTGGTTGGTCCTGATTAATTAATCTTGCTTTGGAGGATGTGTTGAGATGTATTTGGAGTATGTTATGCCATTTTTTTATCCAAATTCATTTTATTTTCATAATGTATATGTTTGGAGCCGACCTATGTAGTGTCATGCGTTTCATCTAAAGGTCATCTTGGAGTTGACCTAATTGATGTTTTAAATTATTACAAAGGATATTTATAGAAGAACAAGATCATTTATGAAGGTATGAATGAATGGTGAATTAAGATTGTGCATAATGTTGAATATGAAGTGTGTGATGTCAGTATGATGGATTAATCATGCAAAAAAGGGGCCACAACATCAACATATGTTGGATGCTTCTTTATAGCAGTTCATGTTTCTCATTATAATTTTCATGTATCTTAATTTGAGATAGTGAGCAGCAAAAGGTCCTTGTATCTTTCCCTAAGGTTATGCACCTTAGTTTGCAAGTCCTTAGGCAGTGATCCTTAAACAACATTGTATTTTTTGTAAGTAGTGAGCTTCATATATTGTGAGTTAACTCTCACGATGGTTTTCCCCTCATTGGGTTTTCCATGTTTGGTGTCCTTGTGTGGTGCATGTTTTTCATTTATGTTCTTCTTTTAGTTAATGTGACGTAATGTTTAATCTACAAATATGAATGGTTAAGTTTTAATATGTGTTGATTCACCTCCCTCTTAGCACTACAGTGTGTTAAAAAAAAATATTTCAAGATATGCATAGGTTAAACATTGGTGTATGAATTTAGGAATTATCTTTTTCATTCTTTAAGAAATTTTATATCTTCACATTGGAAAATTTTAGAAGGTAACACCAAAAGTAAAGATTTCTTATTTTTTTAGTTTCATTTCTCACATATTTAAACTCACTTCAAAACTTGATTTTCAAAAACAACATACAAGATCACTTGAATTATTAGAATTTTGTAGAAATTGATGATGATATGCTAATATTTAGTCCTTTAAATGGACTCAAATCAACTAATACAATTTTTTTAGAAATGGTGCACCTTAGCGAGAAAATAAATAACACAAAATTTGATTCTATTTGTAATTTTTTTAATATGAGCAACTATTTGCAAATTAGAAAAGTGATGCAGGAGCATCAATGACATGGTGGCTATCTTGTGTTATCATAAGGAGTTTGATTTTATTTCAATTTTTGGTGTGCTTTTAATTTCATATTTTGTCTCATGAAATTCATATTTTGTTGTGCATTTTGATGTTATGCCACGTTGTAAATTCAAATTTCAAATTTGGGGTAAATTTGGGTCAAAACATGATAAGGTGGCATAGTGGAGAATATGTTTTTAAATGAAAAATCCTGAAAAAGAAAGAGAGGGCATGGGTTTCTTAGAGACCTCCAAATTGACTTGTAACTCCCAATTTGAAACCCCATAACTCCTAAAAAATAGCGATTTTGGAGATGTGCACCTAGTTTGGAAAAAAATGATTTTTGCTCTAGTCAAGAAAGCAAGAATGTAATAAAAGCACTATTTCCATTCACAATAGGTCTTGGAGCTTGAAAAGAATATTTTATTCAATTTTAAATAATCTAATTGGAGAATTTCATGAGGTAGGCATTGATTTTTGGGAGCGGGTTTTGGAATGTGAAGAATTTCATCCAAATGCACTCAAATTTCATTTCATGAAAAAGATGGATTGGATAAAAGGGAAAATAAATTAATTTTTGAGGCTCTCTTTTCTAGATTGAAGAATAAGATAGAGGAAGGTGTGGGATATCTCCAAGAGGGGTTTTGAGAGGTGTTGTTGCAGATTTGAGGTTGATTACAGAGCTATGCACATAACTGATTGTTGCAGATTTTTGTATTGAGATCAATGTGAGAAGTTTGTTGTTGTAGGTGTGGAAAGAAGTTGTGTTGCAAGGGTTTGATTTGCTGCTGCAAATAATTTTATTTTCTTGTATTTCCTTGGAGTCTTGTGAGGGTTTATTGTAGCCCATTGTCCTTTTGGACCGATTATGTTGTGAGGTTTATTGTGCAGGTGCTAGAGAAATATTTTATTACATAGCTTAAATTGTTGTTGCATATCTTTCTTGTGGTAATTTCCAAAAATTTTGTGAGGGCTTGTTGCAGCCCCATTGTCTATTTAGGATTGATGTAATTTCATTTGCAAAGTTTATTTGAATTCAAGATTGTTGGTTGCAAGTTGCAAACCCAAGTTGAAATGTTTGTGCAAGAATTTATTTTCCTGTGAAGAGTGCTTTTTTAGGGGTTTTGTGAGAGCTACTTAATTTAGTTTCCATTAGTTAAACTATTTTTAATTAGCTCCATATGTTAGTGGTATCAGAGAAGGAGTTCCTGAGTGTGCAAGAAGAAGTGCCAATGTGAGGTAATTTATACCAGGACTTGTGGTAGTGTGTGTGTGATTTGTGTGTAGATAGATCACCAAGTGTGAGGCATTATATACCTAAGAGGTTCAATATTGAGAGTGTGTGGAAAGTGTTTGATGAAATTTCAAAGAAGAAAGGCAACATGTTTGTCATAGTTGTGTATGCAAGTGAGCAGGATGGAGAAAATATTGCAGAAGTATGTTTTGAGAATAGTATGAAGAAAGATGGTGAGATTGTAGTAAGGGATTAGAAGGAGGAGAAAAGTGCAGAAAAGATTAAAGAGGTTGTAGAAACAACAAAAGAGTTTAGTGAAATGAAGGACATTGTAGAAAGGGAAAACCAAGTTGCAACAATTAAAGAAAAGGTAAAACTTGCATTTTGTGAGTTCATTGATGATTCTCGTTTGCATGTGAATGTCATGAATGGGATGGATGGATATGAGGAAGCTGAAAATTATGTTGCAGCAGTAAGGAAAAGAGAAATATCAGATTTTGATGAGGTTAGAACCAAATCTGATTTGTATTTGACTAATATGATGAGTGACAGAGAAGAAAGAATTGCAACAATGAAAGTAGTTGATGAAAAATTTAATCTTTTTGAATGTTATTATAAAAATGGATGTGAGTATAATGAAGTTGTAGTAGAAGAGAGTCCTTTGGAGGACATAGAAGAAAAAGAGAGATGATTTATTGATGAAGATTGCAAAAGTAGAGGCAAAGTGGAATGCATTGATTACAGGTAGAGCAAAAGTTGCAGCAAAAGGTAATGAGGTAAAATCAGATTTTAATGTGAGATTTGATGAGGTTGAGAGTGATGTTGCAGAAAGTAATGAGAAGGTAAAAAAATTTCTTATTAATGATTTTCATGTTCAGTTGGATAATTTAGTGAATTCAAATGAGATAGTTCAGGAAGAATTTGCTAGTGATGATTGGTATGTAGAGAAGGATTTGTATGGTGTTGGAGAGTTTAGTGTAGATTCATTTTACACTTGGAAGATTTGTTTGTTTTATGGTGGAATTTATTCCACATTCAGGAGGTTCAGTGTAGAGCAGAGTTGTTAGAGAAGGAGGCTTGTTCCAACTAAATACTGGAAGAAAAGAAAGAAGAACTCATTGGAGGTACCAATTTTAGTAATGGATTTTGTTGAGGGTTATTTACAACTTGAAAGGATGGTTCTACCATTCAACTCCATTTTGTGAGACCAAGCTCACAAATTTTTTCTATCGTGGGTGTCTGATGCAGGAGCATCCATGGCATGGTGGCTATCATGTGTCAACAAAAGGGGTTTGATTTTAATTTCACTTTGGTGTTCTTGAATTTTACATTTTTCCTCATGAAATTCATATTTTTTGTGTGCATTTTGATGTTATGCCATGTTGTAGATTCAAATTTAAAATTTGGATTAAATTTGGGTCAAAACAAGATAAGGTGGCATAGTGGAGAATATGTTTTAAATGAAAAATCCTAAAAAAGCAAGAAAGGGCATGGGTTTCTTGGAGACCTCCAAATTGACTTGTAACTCCCAATTTGAAATTCCATAACTCCTAAAAAGTAGGGATTTTGGAGATGGGTGCCTAGTTTGGCAAAATTTGATTTTTGCTTTATTCAAGAAAGCAAGAATGTAATAAAAGCATTGTTTCCATTCACAATAGGTCTTGGAGTTTGAAAATAATATTTTATTCAATTTTATTAATGTAATTTAATAAAATTGGAGAATTTCATGAGGTAGGTGTTGATTTTTGGGAGTGGGTTTTGGAATGTGAAGAAATTCATCCAAATGCACTCAAATTTCATTTCATGAAAAAGATGGATTGGATAAAAGGGAAAATCAATTCATTTTTTAGGCTCTCTTTTCCAAATTGAAGAAGAATATAGAGGAAGGCGCGGGATATCTCTAGGAGGGGTTTTGAGAGGTGTTTTTGCAGATTTGAGGCTGATTACAGAGCTATGCACATCACCGGTTGTTGCAGATTTTTGTATTGAGATCAATGTGAAAAGTTTGGTGTTGTAGGTGTGGAAAGAAGTTGTGTTGCAAGGGTTTGATTTTCTGCTACAAATAATTTTATTTTCTTGTATTTCCCTAGAGTCTTGTGAGGGTTTATTGCAGCCCATTTTCCTTTTGGATGGATTGTGTTGTGAGGTTTATTGTGCAGGTGTTGGAGAAATATTTTATTACATAGTTTAAATTGCTATTGCAAATCTTTCTTGTGGTGATTTCCATAAGTTTTGTGAGGTATTTTTGCAGCCCTATTATCCATTTAGGACTGATTTAATTCCATTTGCAAAGTTTATTTGAATTCAAGATTGTTGGTTGCAAGTTACAAACTAGAGATGCAATATTTGTTGCAAGAAATTGTTTGCCTATGTAGAATGTTTTCCAGTGGATTGTGTGAGCTAATTAAATTTATTTTCCATTGAATAATCTGATTTAATTAGCTCTTACATTAAAAGTGATAAATTTATAGAAAAATATTACTTTCCAAAGACAAGAAAATACATATTAGAGAAAAAACATGAGAAAACTAAGCATTTTCCAAATTATTCTCCACAATCCTTCAAACATAAACATCTAAAAGAACAAGCATTAATCTTGAACTCATTATTATTGAAGTGGTTCATCATTATCTACTAATTCTAGTAGTCACATAAGAAACCAAAATTATTATAATTGTGGTGGCATAGGACAATATGTTGATGGATATCCTTCTAAAAGACAATCTTCTAGACATAAATAAAAGGTACAGGCACATTATGGTGCTCGGTTTAGTGGAGCTTCTTGTGATTATTCTAGTTACTAGGTTCTTTTGACACATCTTTTGGTTGTGAATCATCCCACACAATTAAAGCTTATGGAAAATGTTCTAGCTATAGAATCTATGCATCAAAATGGAGGTCAACAGAGCCACTGGGAACTTGAAAGATTTTTTTCCTTCTCTAATTAGCTTTTCACTTAGAGAATGGGAATATTGCTTGAGAAACATTTTAGTAGGAGTTTTTTTAGTGTTTTGGTGTTGAATGTTTAAATTTATCTTTTTTTATTGAGATTTTATAAGGTGTATATCAAGTTGTTTGGATGGTTTTTCTTGGTACAAGGGCTTCTCACCTCTCAATCAATAGGAGGGAAGAGATTATATTTTCATTTTATTTAGTAATCAATGATTGCAAAAATTGATAGGGGTTGCTAGCACTTATAGTGTTGAAAAAATTGAGGTTAATATTATTTGGTATCAAGGTAGATGTGTTATACATAGTATTGAATAATCATTGGCAAGTTCTTATGTGGAGCTTAGTTGGGATGAAGTTGAGAAAAGTTCAATTGTGCTTATAGTTTAATATGAATATAGATTGGTTTGAGGGGACAAGCATTCTAGGTAGGATGTTTATCATTCATGTCACAACTCATGAGGTATTGGTCTTGTGTGTGAGATAACATTTAATTGATTAATAACAAGATGTATAGTGTGTCAATTCATAGATTGACAAAGGCTATTGTATGAATTCACAACCATGCACTCTAGATCATCTTCTAGACTCCTTTATATCAAGTAGGTGTTTTTTGGGTCTTGTGATAGAAATATATTTAATTCTACATATAGTTTAAAATAAAAAAAATTATTGTATTAGACATGCTTTTAATTCATGAGACCACCTCTCTTTTAGTTTAGTTTATTAATGTGTTATTTCCCATAAGGTATGATTTTATATAGGTGGTCGGGGGATTTAAAGAGTAGTTATAAAGAGGAGCTTATATAAGTCGATATCATAAAATTGTAACTTATCCTATCACAATACAATATTTGGAGTGTTTTTTATAATATAAGCAACATTTACAGGGTGATGTACCCTGTACACGAAAATATTGTAGGGCCAAAAAGGAACCAAGTTCATCAAAACATCATAAAAACTAAACTAAAACAATAAAAACAGGACACAAACACTACACATCGACAACAGAAACCCAACACAACATAGACTCGACCACTAACTGTCCACACTTTCCCATTTCTAGATGAGGATGTTTAAAACATTGTCCCCAATCCAATTGGTACCTTCACCCACAATATTCTTGTCTGCTTCCTCCTTGATGATATCCAAAAGTGTGACGGATAATCTGTGAATCATTTTAATAGTGAACTGAGCTAGACCATTGAATTTTCATTCAAGTTTAATAACTCGCTCTTGCAGCATGTTGAAGTTCTCGTCCTTGTCTTTCTTGCACTGGGTCACCTCATCCTTATAATATTTGGAATGTTGATTAACATTTGCAATATAATTTTTCTTTGTATTAACAAAAAATAACAGGGTTTTAGTAGAAATCAATAGCTGTGTTCTTAATATCAACAATGGTTAGTATTTATTGTATAGTATTTTTTAATCTATTACAATAGGGTTTCAACATCAATTTGATTTAACACCTAGTGAAAAGGTTTTAAAAGTGTTTTCAATCAATTAAATTGATTGAAGGTTTTTATAGAACAACAATTTTCATCACAACAATAATTTTACATATTAGTCTTTAAAATTCAACAAGATTACTACCACAATAGATTGGTTAACAAGTAGGGATATTAGTAACCTTCATCCAATTTCATCAATATTTAGAAATTCCTTTAGCCTTCATTTTTAGCAAGCATTCGTACTTACAAAGTAACAACTTTTTAATCTTTTAGAGTTGCTAAAGTTTGTTAAAGAAGGGTTTCCAAATTAAAGTACCCAGGTATATTAGTAGTGTTTTAGAAATCTTCAAAGGTTCTATTATAATCCTAATGAAAAGCTTCACCATTTAGAGTTTCTCATCAAGATTTGCTACTTTTAGCTAGATCTATTTTATAGTTGATGCTATTTTTAATTGCCACTATTTTCAAGGATAGAGAATATTCTGAGAAGTCTATTTTTAATCAAAGTTATTTATACCTTACATTATTTTTAGCTATTTAATTTTAGCCTAATATTGTAACGCATCGCCACGCAACCCTAGGGGAATTTGCAATTAACTACTCAAACGCAATAATTTTTTTTGTTTAAGAACAATTAACATGCAAGTTCACTACCCATTGCCAACAACCCCTAAGGTTATGAGACTGAGTTTACTTAAACCCAAACAAGAAACATGAATTACAACCATAACATTTAATTACTTAACAAATTAAATACACATCCATTCCATACATGATAGAATTACATCAAAGGCCTAAGAGACACCACATGTTTCCAATAATATAATTTACAATACAATTACAACACTCATTCCCCGAATGAGGTAAATCCAATAAACAAGGTTACAAATTACATCTTCCACCTCGATACAAAGAGGGGTAATAAATTACAATAATACTGAAAAGAATAAATCATGAAAGTAACTGGGTCCCACGAGCTCTCCAATTGGAAGTCTCGTCCACACAAACAAAAAGGATGACCCAATGGATTAAGGTGCATGTTCCACCCAACCATGTGATACCCAAAGGCTCACCCCCCATGCTAGGAGACAATAACAAGGATTCCTAGGCAAGACCATCTACCTCTAGACACAGGCTACTCAAAACTGAACTGAATTAAATACAAGTACAACATCACATAACACAAAGGTTACAATGCTTCCAGAGTTAAATAATCAATTGCATCACTGATACAAACATATTGTTGACTTAAGAGAAGTGTCATCACAATGTCACATGGGATATCCTGGTAAGTCTTCCTATGTCTCGACCCCCATCTCAGGATATCCTGGAAACCTCTAATGACTCCTGACCCCTCATGCAAACCAATGCAAAATCAGTTATCTCTCGTAGAGACGAGATAACGATCTTTCCATTCCAGGCCTTCTCATCTCATCCCAAGTCTATACAAGCCCTTGTGTCCATGAGCGAGGAAAAATTAATCTTGTTAAGTGTTTGATGCAACCTAAACCTCTAATAAGTTTATTATGTTATCACTGAATTAATTAACTTACAAAGAGTTTCCCTGACACCACTTTGTGTGTCGGCCCTCATTGCAAGCCACTCCTCTAAGACAACATGTGGAATAAATCCACACCCAAGGGTACACAAGTGTGACCTAAGGAGAATGGCTCCCTATACATGACATAAAGTCCACACATATCATTCTTGATAACGAGGTATAACACTGGATACATTTAGACGCACTACCCAAGGCAATCAAAGGTTGACTATAATAACGACAACCCATACAAATAAATGAAACCCCATCTGGAAGACTTACATAGCAATTGACACAATTTCCCAACACTGAGAATGAACAAAACATCACTAGAAAACATTTCAAGCAATTAAATAAACTAATGTTAGGATTTCCTAAATCCAATCAACTCAATCAACGTTACTTGCAATTTATTCAAAAATAAATAAAATTTAATTCGCAACGTTGAGAAATTTAAATTTAACGATTTAACTCTGTGTTTCACAATCATTCAACATAATCAAAATCAACTTTTAAGTAAAATCATATGATTATAAAATCAATTTCTTTCAATGCTTATAGAATAATAATTAAATTATATATATATATATATATATATATATTTAAATATTTCAAAATCATTTAAATGTGTTTTCATAACCAAATATCATCTTATTTAAATACTCCAACTAATAAAAAAACATTCCCTATTATTTAACATATATAATATATATATATATATAATTAAATAATAAAATAATCATATTTATTTAAATTAAAATATATTATATATATATACATAATATATACATATTATATATATATAATATAATATAAAATAATAAAATAAATAATAACAAAATAATAATATTTAAAAAATAAAAAATAAAGGCACGCCTTAAGGCTGCGGGCCCCTCCCAAAAGGGAGAGGTCTGGCTGCTTACACAGCCTCCCAAGGCAGGGGCGTAGCCACTGCTGGGACACTACCTATGCAACCTGGCCTCTTGGGCCGCGCTGTGTTAGCAACGCTACTGCCTTTGGAGGTAGCGGCGCTGCTTCCATAGCACCTCCGATGGGGCGGCTGTGGGGCAGAGCCCCAGCCTCCCCACACACAAATTATTTATTTATTTATTCCTTTTATAAACATTTAAAAAAAAAAAAACTCAAACACAAGAAAAAAAAATAGAGGTTCCCTATAAAAACAGGGTTTTTCTAGAAACAAAAATTTCTGGGAAAAAAGAAATTCCCTGCATAAGCATAACTTCAATACATATATATATATATATATATATATATATATATATATATATAATTTCATAGTTTTATAGAGAAATTGTACAAATTTTTTTCCTACAGAACAAAATACACAGCAAATTAATTTGCAAGTAAAAATTCTAATTTCTAAATTGAAATGAAAATTTCTTTTGTTCATCTTTCTATTTCCCATTGTTTGAATTTTTTTCTTTGTTTTCTTTGTCGTGATTTCAACCAGATTTGACATGGGTTTTCCTTGCAAATCTAACAAAGTTTAAATATTTTCCAACAGCATATAAAAATCTATAAAATCTTTCAAAATGAAAACTAAATGCATAGAAAGAAACCTAGTTTCCTCAAAAGCTTGGAAGATTGTCAATGGAGTCCTGAATCCTTCTTCTGATTCCAACTCCTCCAAGGAATCCAAAATTGCTTCTTCAAATCCAAAAGAAAACCACAACAAATCCTTTCTCTTTTTTTTCCCCTTTCAATCTTTCATTTCTTTTCTTTTACAACAATTTTCTCCATCAAATTCAAATTGAAAATTAAAAATGAAATTGTATTTGCTCTCATAGAGTTTCCCAAATTTATTCAAACCCCTACAAATATCCCATCCACCAAATTTATTGCAAATTTGGAAATATTTTCATTTTTAAAATTTTAAAACAAAATTGCTTTCCAAATGGAATTTCATACATTTAAAAATTTATTTTTACTAGAAGAATTCAAAATTTTGTAAAGAAATTCTTTTACATATTAATTTTCAAAAAGTGCAATTTAAAACATATTTTCATTTAAAAAAAAAAAAATTAAATTAAATCAAAATATCTATTAATGCCAAAACAAATAACTTAATTAAATTCATCCCCATTAATTTAATTAGTCAATAAAATAAATCTAATCCAAGATTAGATTATTTTATTAATTAAATTAAATTAATCAATAAATAACTACATTTCCAACATTACAACCTGATAAATTTAAACAATTTAACTACACAAGCCATTTATTTACCTTTATAATTTTGAAATTAAATAATAACCAAGGTGAAATGGACAACATAAAACAACTAAACCTGACTACAAACCCGATGACACTATGACTAGGGTGATGACTTGGTATGGAAAACCTAGCTACTATCTCCCAATCGAATACCGTTGGCCAATGGACATGCTCAAACCTATGAAACCAGGTGGAGTCGATGTCCTGTACCTATCAAACTGCGAACAAAGAGTATATCGAACATGCATATATATGATATAATAAAACACACCGTGAAGAGAATATCAGAATCATAGGGCGCTCGCAAGCGAGTGATACAATCCCGTCCCCTTCACCAATACAAACTTTCTAACTGACGAGTCTAACATCAATAATATACTCAAAAGCATAAATCATCATTAATTAAATATCTGCTAAGCTAATTCAAAATAGGCCACGATAATAACATCAGAGTAAAATTCCATCAAATTAAAATATAACATAGGCATCACTTAACAGTTGTGATCAAATAGAACCAAGTACCAAGTCAAAGTAATAGTAGAACAAAGCATAACAAAGAAAACACTATCCGATCAAAAGAGCCAAAATGGAGGGGTGCTACAAATATGCTTTTTGAGGTGTCTCCATTTTCTTTTATCTCTGTAAGAAATGAGAGTTCGATTGTTTGTTTGTAGTAATATTTGTCAATAGTCTAACTAACAATGTTTTGAGTTCATATTTATAATTAGTGACTAAAAATTTGTAATAAAACTTGCATTGTATGTCTACAAAAGTGTGTGTATTTATGCTTAAGCCTATTAAATCTTTGTGTACTTGTATGGCTTAGTCTCTATATTCATTTGAACAACAAAATGTAGTAGTTGTTTTAGGGTTTTCATGCAATCAACAATTTGTTTTCCTTAACTTGGAGTGTGTATCAACTTTTCAATCAAGATGAATCCAAAATAAATAATTTTAGATTTGTTAGCTTGATGTGAACCACTTAAAAAACTATTGTACATATTGTTAATATCCAATACATACTATCAAATTAGGTTTAATTTTAATTCAATCATTAAGTTTTAAACTATTAACTTTTCTTTTACTGTAGTGGTTTTATTGTTTTTTTAATATAGATATTGTATTAATTTTTTAATAGAAATTATAATAAATGGATATTTTTCAGCATTAATTTATAATCTATATAAAAATACTATGATATAATTTTTATTTTTAAAAAAATCATAAAAAATATAAATTATTTATTTTATAGATTTTTTTATTCATTTAAAAATGAAATATGAAATATAAAATTTAATTTAAAGTATATTAATTTCATATATTAAATGAATAAAAAAATCTATAAAATAAATAATTTATATTTTTTATGATTTAAAAAAAAATAAAAATTATATCATAGTATTTTTATATAGATTATAAATTAATGCAAAAAATATATCCATTAATTATAGTTTCTATTAAAAAATTTAATACAATATATATATTAAAAAAATAATAAAACCACTTCAATTTTCTCTACTTTCCCTCACATCAATTTCTTTAAAGTGCAGTAAAAAAAAAGCTAGCAGTTTAAAATAACAATAAAACCACTTCAATTCTCTCTAAGTGTGGTAAATAAAAAGCTAACAGTTTAAAACTTAATGATTGAATTAAAAAATAGTACAATTGTGCATCATACATGAGGAAGATGGATATCTGTGTCATATGAACATTGACTTGAGGTGAATTTTATCATATGTTTTTAGTTGCAAAGTGCTGAAAAATAGTGTTATCCATTTAAAAAAAACCATTTAAAAAAAATAGTATAGTTATGCATCATGCATGAGGAAGATGGATATGTGCAGTTGAGAAATATGGAGTAGAGAGATTGTGAAGATGTCATTGTAGGGTAAAAGCACAAAGTTTGTTACACTTTATAAAGAAAACGACCAATACTCATGCAATTTTTAAACTTGAATCACTAAAAAGTGGCATATATGTTTTGAATTTTGAAATGATGTAAACTAGTAAAATATGTATTTTTTAGTATATTTTATGTTTGTATTTTAAAAATAAAAAATAAAAAATAATTTAAAACTAGTTTTTAATAAATTAACACTATAATTTAGCTTGAAAAATGAAGTTGCATGAGAGGCCAAACTTTTTATAGTAATTTTTTTTTTCTTTCAAATTTTTTGTGTATTTATAACTTGAAACTTTAGTGCATGGATATATTGTTTTCCAATTTTGATAAATATATATTTTTAAATAAATATTAAAATGTATGTGAATCAAAAAACAGTTGTTTCCATGGGACGTCAACTTTCATATTAAATATTTATCTAAAATGGAAAAAAAAATTATACCATCTTGAAATAGATTCTTTTATCTAATGCATCATATTTTTTTTCAATTTTTTTTAATAAGTTTTAGTGTTTTTCCTTGGCATGGTAATCAACCTAATATTTTGTGTTGATAACCTACTTTTAGTGAAAATAAAAAATAAAATATAAATAATAATTGAAGTATTGAAATAACTTTTTTTTTTGAAAACTACACTCATGGATCTACAAAAAGGTATTTTTATATTTTAAAAAATATGTTATTTACATTAGTAGGAGTTATTGAAACTTTAAGTTTTTCAAATAATTTTATTTTTTTGGTAAATTGGACTCGAAGTGGCACTCCATATATTTTTAGCCAAAAATTTTGGTTGAGAAAGTTGTGGAAGTATCTAACTTAACCAGAATGAATCTTACTAGATCATATGTTTGACCAAAATTGGTTTTTAGTTAGAAATACTTAAATTAAGTTGTACTGATAAGTTGGCTGAAAGTGTGACACAACTTTGTGCTTTTACCCTGCACCAAGAATATGCATTCTCAGGAGACATTTGCATCTCCATCACCATGGCTACAATGGAGTTTGTGGGGTTCAAAAGCCAAATACCACGAGAAGTTGAGTCAAGTGTAAATCCAAACTTCACAACCTTTGTTGGCATCCTCCTTGCCTATGTTGAAATGAGAGCTTCCAAACAAGATATGGACATCTAGAAAAATTTAAAGGAAGGAGGAAATTCATCAAATGTAGGGAGACACAGTGAGAGTGAAGTGTTTTCACATTGAGGGAATTAAGATAACGACACAAGAATGAGATGGGGCAACATCTAGGTGTGTAGAGAGGAGAGAGGGGAAGGAGTGGTCAAGGAAGATGGTGTTATTAGCACAATGCAAGGATGACTGTTGGAGCTTGATTGATGGTGGTGAACAACTTGGAGTTCATTGTTGTTTGTATGTTGTAGAACCTCAACTATGAGGTGATTCTAGGATTAGTGTACCAAAGAGGTATTTTAGTAAATAATTTAGATGTTTTGATATGAATTTCAATACCCTTATTTTGTAGTTTATGGGATTGTCTTCACTTGATGGTAAACTATTAATGATTGTATGGGGTGTTAATTACCATCTCATTTTAAGAGTTGTGTTGAGAATGTTTAATGTTTGTGAAATCATGCATTAGTTGGACCCAATAATAGTAAGATGGTGTTAATATCATAACACAAGGATGGTTGTTGGATCTTGGTTGATGACGGAAAACAACTTGGAGGTCATTGGTGTTTGTAGGAACTATAAAATGTGAGGTGATTTTAGGATTGATTTCAATAATAGTAAGATGTTGTTACTCTAGCACAATGCAAGGATGATTGTTGGATCCTAGTTGATGATGACAAACAATTTGGAGGTTTTTGGTATTTGTAGGTTGTAGAATTGTAAAATGTGAGGTGATTTTTGGATTGGTGCACCAGAGAGGTATTTTAGTAAATGATTTAGAACTTCTAATATAAATTTCAATACTCTCAATTTGTATTTTATGGGATTATCTTTACTTGATGGTAAAATATTAATGATTGTATGGTGTGTTAATGACCATCTCATTTTAAGGGTTGTGTTGAACATATTTGATGTTTGTGGCATTATACATCACTTGGTTTTCTTTTGGCCTTGGTTTTTTATCTAATAAGGAATTTTATAATATTGCCCTATCACTTTCAAAATATTGTCCACAAGATGTTTGAAAGGATACTACTATTGAATTAGGAAAATTATCTTCCATAGGCTTCAAGTTTGTGTAGTTGGTCTATATAATAGATGAAGAAAGTATAATGACTTTACATTCCTCCACAAGTTATTGGAAGATGTTACCTTGATAGGATTATGCTCATTATCCATTGAGTTTTGTACTATAGCACTTTTGTAGAACTATCATTTTGTCATAGCTTAAGATGGGTTATTTTTTCCTATATGCAATAGTTAATTCAGTTGCATATTTTTTCTAGATATTTTCCTTGAAAATGGAATTGTTGTTGTGTAGCATGTGGATTTTAAGTAAGCCAAAATATTCTTTAGTACTTGGTAGAACTATGATATTCAAAATCTATACTCTATGTTAAGGTAAAAAAGGTTGTTGATTCAGGTTTTCACATACCCTACATTTTAAAGTAGATTATAGAGGGGTGATAAGGGTCTTAATTTGAATAATGATTATTTGTATATATGGAGTTTGATTTATAATTGGTTGTAGCTAGGGGTTTTTAATTGTATTTTATTTCCTAAGGGTGATTAGATGGAAAGTGCTTGAGGAGCCATGATAGCATTTATTTAGACATCTCATACCCATTTGGGCATAATTACATATTTGGTCTTGTAGCATACGTATTGAGTATATCATGTTGAATCTACTAGAATTATTTGTAGGATCTAGGTTAATTGTAATATCCTTGATTGAATTCATAAATGAGTCCTCTTTAGCTATCTTGGGTATGACCAAATTAATATTCATGGCTAAGGCTAATATATACCTATATTCTAATACCTATGAGGTCATATGTACTTCCTTTGTGGCTTGTTGATGCCTATGGATGAGCTATATGATAATGGTCAAAATATGTCCTTACAAACAAAGAGAATTTTTGGTTGATAAGTAATCAACCTAGCCTCTGTGTCAATATGATGTACCTATAAGATATTTTGGGATGCCCATGTTGAATTATGAATAATAAAGGTTGTGGTATCTAATTTAATGAAAAATGAAATCTATATTTTGCAATAAAAAGGAAACAAAAGAAATAATCATATTAGTCAATTCATATATATATTACAATGAATTATGAAAATGCTTATAAAGTATTGCATTCCTCTAACTTCCTCACACAAATACCTAAACTACCTTACATGAACTCGCTCCAAATTAAATATTTCTTAAATCTAAAGTCCAAAAAAATTAAAACCTCTTTGTCCTTAGATGGAAGCATTATAGTGTAGGATCGCTAAATTGATACCTTGGTGTCCTTGAAGTCCCTTACTAAAGGTTTGCTAAAGGATGAACTTACACTACAACAAATCCCTATGATTTGCTCCACTTTTTGCTTTGTTTTTTGCTTCCATCCACTGTTTTAATGTATTTTTTGGAAATTTTTAAAAACGTTGACGCTATTTATTGGGATGGCACAATTTTTGGCATTTATTGCATCGATCAGTACAATTTGGTGCTAATTAGAATTCAGAGTAACATTGTCTTTAGTGCCAATATTAGCTTCGAGTGTAGCACCACTTTTAGTTCCGACTTTAGGTTTGCGTTTAGCTTTGGGTTTAGCCCTAGTTTAGACACCCCCTATGTTAAAGAGACTTATTTATATGTCTCATCAATGATGTAAAATAGTGAAATGTCAACAAGATACAAGCATATAATCACTTATGTCACATCGATAAGGTATATCTACAAGTGCTTGGCGAAACACAACTCTTGGATATAACGAAGTAATGTCGATGAGACATTGAGATATCGGTAAGACAAATAAGATTGTCTCATCAACACTCTTCAAGTAATGATCAAAAGTATACACCACTATACCACCAGGAAGGTGAGAAACATATGCGGTAGAGCAATATACACTGCAATCCCCAAGCAAGAAGCCTTGAGCAAGGTGGTAGTGTGGTAAAAAACAAAAGGGAAGGGAAAAACACCACCATATCACAATGATAATCACAAGTCTCCTCGACTTGGCAGAGTTACACCGATATATAAATAAATACTGCCAAAGGAAAATATTGATAAGACAGTGGCATATCGGCTAGAGATATTAACTTGTCTCATCGACACCAGAAACCAACATCAGAGGAACATAAGATCTAATGTCGATGAGACATTGAGATATCGGTAAGACAAATAAGATTGTATCATCGACACTCTTCAAGTAATGATCAAAAGCATACACCGCTATACTGTTGGGAAGGTGAGCAACATATGCGGTAGAGCGGTATACACCGTAACCCTGTAGCAAGAAGCCTTGAGCAAAGCGGTAGTGCAGTAAATGTGGCATCATTACAATTTACAACAAATCACATCAGTTTCCAAAATTAAATGCTATTAAATTATTAAGGGTTTCCAAAACTAATATGATTGAATACCGCACCATTCAAAGATAAGTGAGTTTTCTCAATATCGCACTCAATTGCAGTGCACTAGCGTGGCTTGAGCTAAGGATATAAGAAGAAGTCCTGCAAGCATGAAATGATTGAGTAAGTGCATGAAAACTATCTGAAAGAGCTTTGTTAATATAAAAAATCTTTCAAGGTTTTGTCATCTGAAGCCATAGTAGAGAAAATTGAAACATGCCTCCTAAAAGATGGATGTATCACAAAATGCCATCAGATCATTTTTTCCTAAGTTAAGTCATAAACACATTCCTCCTTTGGTTGAGGTTGCTTTCTCTTCCTACCTCTATTGTATCTGCAAATTCCATTGTCTCATCTATTTCCATGGCCTCCTCTATGAATAAAAATTCTGCCATAGAATCTTTCACTGCACTATCGTCGAGAAGGAAAAAGCAACTTGCGGGACCGCGGTAAAAATTGCTCTACCGCATTGAGCTGATGAAGGAGCCCGGGATAGCGGTGGTTACCACACTACCACATGCCAATGGTAGAAGACTTTAGGATTGTGGGAGTCACCACAACACCGCCAGGAACAAAAGGAAGAGTCGCGTGCCACCACAGAAGCTTTCACTACACTACCGCCGAGAAGGATGAAGCACCTTGTGGGACCGCAGTAAAAACTACTCTACCACTCCAAGTTGATGAAGGAGCCACAGGACAACGATGGTCACAAAAAAAAGGTAGAAGTTGGAATTATTTCCAACACTCTAGGTCCTGTGATAGACAACAATGAAAATAGTCACTATACAACAATAATAGGTGCTAAATTAGGCGCACTTGACGCCTCCTTATATGTCCCAAATAGATTAAATTAACGGCCAATAGTAGGCGCTAAAGTTGGCATTAACTAATGCCGACTAAAGCACGACTAATGAATCAAAATCAAAAATTTAAAACTTTCCCGCATGAGGGAAGAAATCAGATGACAAAAAGGGAAAAATGCCATGCGAAGGAAGAGAGAAGGGTGCTATGAGAAATTGATGAATGAATGAGAGATTTTAATGATATCCATGAGACCAAGTGGCCTATGGGACCAAGAACCAAAAATCTAAGGAATCTCCAAACTCTTTTCCATGTTGGACCTTCTTTTATGAATTTTGACCAAAAAACTAGCTGTCTTGCTGACCTTCTCCTCCTCAAATAACTCATGTAGATTGTCGGCTTTTAAGTTGAATTTTTATGAGAAATTCGATTTAGTTTGCGACACCATAGGTAAGGTTACAATTTTTTTTTCTTGCTTGAATTCATGATTGTTTACTGCTCTTTGTATTGCATTTGAATTCGTGATTGTTTACTAGTTCATGGCCTAACCAATCCAGGAAACCTCTAAATTGTCCCATCATTATAAATTGTAAAGCCTTTGAGAAACCAACAATTTTTTTTACCCTAACCATTTGAGCTTTGGCTCAAAATATTATAACATGAAGCGAGGATTCCTTCGTATTCTTTCCCTAACCTGGGTATCAAGGAAATAGTGAACTACTTGGAAAATCTGGGAATTGGGTCAGTCACTATTGAGCAAATGCTGAAAATAAACACATAAACAACTTGGTTTTTTCCAGCCATGCCATAGTCACTGATGCCATGAAAAATTCATGCAAGATTGCATTATGAAAGTGTTTTCATGATAAAGTTATCAACACTAAGCAAACTGAGCAAACATATTTTCTCTAGGTTATCAACACTAAGCAAACCCAGCGAACATATTTTCCCACAAAACAAAACTTTCATACCTGATAGTGTGTACTTCATTTGCCTCCACAAACTGGACGGAAATAATTTTCCCTAGGTCACCTCAAAATGTCAAGCAATGGAGGGAAGTGATCATTGACAACAAACTATGGCCACAATGAGGAAATTCATTGTCAATTTATAGATTTGTAAATATTTCCATTGTTTCTTTGAATTTTACTTTTTAGTTTTTTATTTCTAAATTTAAAAGAAGAAATATAATTTAAAGATATATATATATAGGGACATGGGACTTACAAAGATAAAGAGGAATTGGCTTCCATATTGGGGGTAGAGGCAGTGAACAAATTGGTTAATGTGGATTGGACAACACTTGCCAGATACATAGAAAAAAATCTATTAATGCCTCTCAAACATTGCAAACAAATCAATTGTGTCAAAGGGAATCAATTGATTCCCCAACCAGTTCTAGATCAAGTAGAAGATCTAGGAGGAAATCAATGACAGTAAGCTCTAAGAATGTGGAATAGGGAGTAGAGACTTCCACTCCTGGGACATAGAGTTCCACCACGCCATGTTATCAATCTTGCATTGGTAGCTACAATACGAAGATAGAATACGAGGTGGTTTTAGGGGAAGTCTGAATGATGGATGCTGGGAAAAAATTTGTGAATAGGTTGAAGGAATCACGCCTTCAATAGTTCAAAGACCATCTACATTTTCCATTCTCAAAGATACCCATGCACCTGAAAAAAGTAGTTATCTATGTCATGGAGACTGATTTTGGCACAGGTTGGTCTGTAAAGAAGATAAAGCTATGAATGTCTCAAAACTACATGAGATTTCGGTGCAACCAAAAAAAGAAGATAAAAAGAATCCCTCCTGAGCTAAGGTAGAAAAAAAGGCCAATTGATGTAAGTGTGAAATTAAGGAGAGAGCTTGTAAAAGCATATGAGAAGTCTAATGCACGAAGGAATTCCAGTGAGGAGAGTATGTAGATATTTGAATTTTCTCATAAGATTATATCAAATTTATTAAATGATATTTAAATTTTAATTGGGCATAGTTAAATTGAATTAGTATATGTTTCAGGACAAGGCCTCCAAGGCTAGGCTTGAGAAACTTCATGCCACACATTGCAGTGGCTAGAAAGGTTTGTAGGCCTTGATCTGTACATTTGTAAGTATAATAAATATGTTAAATGATAAAAAAAATTATTTCGTTTGAAAAATTAAATGATTGCATATTAATTAGTTTGACTAGTCCATGTTCCATGTTTTGATAGGAGGAGAAATATGGCCACCATCCAAAGAAATTTGAAAAGAATATGTTACAAAACAAAAAGAGGAATGATTTTTTAATCTAGATGGAGAACGAGGTATCAATAGTTGAGTTTCAATAACTTAGTTGGATATTGTTGTGTTAATATGTCAATTTGCATCTCTTGTGTTGAGTTGTTTATTGATGCATAGGATGAGTAAATAGAGCTCAAATCTTATGATTACAAGATGACCGTTTATGTGCATGAATAAATAGTAGAAGAATGTAGATGAGCTCAATTCATCTAACTTTATGCCTCTTGGCAGGAATTCCTCTTGAATCTCTAATATCAGGTGCCCGAGACTTCCCTGTAGCTTTTACCTTTTGCTACCACCTTTCCTCTTCACTGTGAGACTCATCTCCTTTTTCCTTATATGCATTTTTGGCTTCGGCTTCTAATTCATCCCATGTTTTACCTTCCTCCTCTTCAGAATTTTCTTCTTCTTCTTCTTTGTCCTCCTCTGACTCCACAAGAGATTCATCTTCTGAACCTTCCTCATTTGATTATGATTCCTCTTCTACATTAGAGGGTTCATATCCTTGATCTAACTCTTCTAAATTATCAGAATCAGAATCACTAGCTTCCATATTCAAAAATTCCCAACCAACACCTTTAATAAATTTATCTGGATCATCAGTAATACTCTTCAAAATTGGCCGCCAGTTCAAGTTCATTCTGCTTTCATAATACTTTATATCCATGGAGTTCAACCATTCCTTGATGCCATCAAGCAAAGATTGAGGAATGGTGTCAATGTGGAGTACATCCTACTTGAAGTCTTTGAAAACAATAGCCATATCAAATTCCTTTTTCCTGACTCCTACTCTCTCAAGGTTAACAATCTCAATCTCACTAATAGCAATTACTAAGAAAGGTAATTCCACCAACTCTACCAAACAATTTACTATAGGAACAATAAAAGCAGAGGCTTTGAAACAAACTCCATGGAAACCAAGCTCTCTAAATGGTATATCAAACTCTAGTTCAAAATATTTTAGATGAGCTGCTCCCATGTAAGCTCTATTACTCGCTTGAAAAATCCTTGAAACTCTATTGATTTATTTTTCCTCCCTCTCTCGTTGTTCTTCCTCAATTTCATCAGGATCATACATTACCTTCTTGACCCTCCTAAAGTTTGGACCACATCCATTACCTCCACATAAAACTTGACATCCTTGGTCTTCTTGGTTCCCATGCCTAATATGGTTATGCAAATGAAAATGAAGCAAAGTAATCACCTCCTTCTTTGCTGGCTGGAAGAATGCATGCTTAATGTTTTGATACATGATATCAGCTCTCTCTTCTGCTCTCATGGTTGAATACGAAATCCAATATGGTGGGCCTCCAAGTTCTAGTCATCTTTCTTCCTCTTCCACCAAATGGTGGCCTGATCCGCATGTCTACCAACCTAATTGGCTTTGTTTTTGAAATTTGAAGTTTCTCCTGAGTCATAATTCAGCTCTCTTTTCCTTTTCAGACTCTTTCATTGCTACATATCATCTCTCGATTTAATCATTTGTACCACATGGTTGATGCTTTGAATCCTGCATCTAAAGGAAATTTCTTAACATAAATACTACTAGGGAATTTCAATGTTGCCATTGTAGTTGGCATTAAAGCCGGTACCTGCAACATTGAAAATTATCCTTATATAAGAATTCCCTCCATCTTGTTGGCTTGTAACACTCTTGATGGTGGCTACATGAAATCTGATTCTGATTCCTCTTCTACATCAAAGGGTTCATATCCTTGATCTAACTCTTCTGAACTATCAGAATCAAAATCACTAGCTTCCATATTCAAAAATTCCCAACCACTATCTTCAAAAAAATTATCTGGATCATCAGTAATACTCTTCAAAATTGGCCCCTAGTTCAAGTTCATTCTGCTTTCATAATACTTTATATCCATGGAGTTCAACCATTCCTTGATGCCATCAAGTGAAGATTGAGGAATAGCATCAATGCGGAGTACATCCTGCTTGAAGTCTTTGAAAATAATAGCCATATCAAATGCCATTTTCCCAAGTCATACTCTCTCAAGGTTAACAATCTCAATCTCAAGTATTAGCTAGGGAATTTGAAATTTTATTATGGTATGTGCACTTTGATATGATGTAATATGATTATGGTTTTGTCTCATATGTTGTAATATTAGATATATAATAGAAAAATAAATTATTGCATGAAAGAAATAATAACTTTTCATTCTAAATGTTTATTTTTTGCAAAACATGAGTCTTCCAGAAGATCAAGATGATCCTCAACATGGATCCACAAAATATTGGTTCAGCTACCAGTATAGATCACATGGAAGAGGATGATGCGGAAGACATTGAGGCCAATGACAATGATGATGGCGATGATGACAATGATGATGACGATGACAATGACAATGATGATGATGAGACAGTTGGTGGTAGTAACCAGTGACATTCATGATCATATAGACTGCATCATGGATCATTGCTGATATATTGTTATGATGACTCTTTTCATGGTTACTATCATATGTATCATTTTCACGGCCTACAGTACTATATTATTGAGTTGTATCATTTTCAATTTTTCACTATATCATTTGGACATGTATCATCTTAAGTTTTATCAGTTTGAATCAGTTTGAGTTACATAATTTATCAATTTTATTTAGATCATTTGTACATGTATCATTTTCACTTATGTCGACTGTTGGACATGTATCATTTTGACATGTTTTTGATGTACTGGCATATTTGAATTTCAATTTTTTTAGTTATATATGATGATGATCTTATCAGTATTGACTTGTCAATTTATATATATTAAAAGCAGTCGATGATTTTTGGATGGATATTTATTATGTATGATGATTTTAATTTACTTTTCAAATTCAATTAAATTATAGATATTTGACTCACTTGTTTTAATTATAGATGATGATCATGTTACAATAATAGTTTAGGCGGTGATGAAAGGTAAAAATAATGCTTGGAACCTCCAGAACGTAATTGAAATTTTTGCGGTGAGCCACATTAAAAGAGGTGGTAATGTGGAAGCAGATGTCTTATCTAAATGGGCTTTAAATTTTGGTGAAACGGGGGAATTTAGGTTGGAGGATTTTAGAGGTGTTAAGTTAGTGGACAATGCCTTAAATGAACAAGGTGGTGAAGCAAGTGAAGTAGGTTTGACATGAAAAGCGAAGGCAGGGGTGGCGGGTGGTGGTGAAGTAGTACTTCATTAATAGAAAGTGTGGGCAATCCAAGATGGTGTTAAATGCAAGCCCTTGATTAAGATGTGTTAATTTCATTTGGAAAGGGTCGAGAAAAAATCTGCAAGAAACTTTGTTGGTGGAGGCACTGGTTGTTAGGAGAAATGGAAGCCAATTTCACCTTCTGGTCATGAAGATCTTTGGTCCCGTTTTATGGAGAGGCATCTGGAAAACGACTGGACGACCTTTTCCTTGTTGAAAATGAGTGGCTAGTGTAGTGTGTAAAAATGATTTATGGCAGGGATTTCGACTCTCTGACACATAGATACCAAACCAACATAGACGTTTACTCCATAATTGCGGCATGGGGCTTGGATTTAGGTGAACCAGTGGAAATGGTGAGGATGGTGATGCAAAAAATTATGCATGAAGATTTTCTGGTAGGCATGGAGTCCATTCTCAAATGGGCGGTTCTAGGTGTAGGTTTAGATTATTTTGAAGGACTGGTAGATGATGAAATTGAGGAGCTCTATGGGAGACCAGGGCTCAAACCCTTTATTCGTTGGCCCAAAGGAAAATACAAAGCTCATTGCTGTGAAGAAACACGTTTGGGATGGAAAGCACTCAAACTCTTCATCAAATAGGAATTGGAAGCGAAAAGGAAGCGCTAGAAGAATTTGGGGAAGCGGAAAAAGTTGAAGAAGCCTTTGAAGGATAGCCAAGCACCCGTGTGGAGCTCGTTAAGATTGGTCATGTTTGTCTATGTCTGATTTTGTTGTATTAAAGTGTGTAACTCTGAACACTGTTAATGGTGGTTATTTTTTGTTTATGGGGTTTATTTAATGTTTTACTCTACACGTTAAGGTGCTTTTGGGTTTTGTCATTTGCTATGGAATTTTGGTGGGTAATGACACAAAACAATAGATGTACTTTTTTATCTTTACAAGCAATACAAAATTTTTGTGTTATCAACCCAAAAAAAAAATTGTCTTGTTATTTAATCATATGAGTTAAATAATTAAATTACTTAGTCTATAATCATATGAGTTATTTAAGAGGCACGATATATTTAACTAATTAAATTGAAATAAAATATATTAAATTAATAAAAGGAAGCGAAATAAGAAGCAAAAAAGGAATCAAAACAAGAAGCATTTTTAGAAGCAAAAAAGGAAGCA
>VDFB02086830.1:0-17339 GCA_007258455.2 Sequoia sempervirens | reverse complement strand
ACATCATGATCCATCATCACTGCTCTAATCACTTGCGGATATCATCAAATAGCATAGGAACATGACATAAGATAAATCAGATAAGATAAGACTTAACTAGACTAAACAAGTCCATAGCCATTTAGATCTTCTTGCCCATTGATATGTGTTTGATATGATTAAAAATATTATGTCTAATTTAAGGAGTGAAACATTTCATGTAAGACGCCTGGTCCAGTTTCAATAATGCAACAACCTAGAAGACAAACAATTTTTGATAAGGTAACATTTTGATAGATACATAGACAATTGATCATCCAGTTTGAAGGCTAGTTTGGTAGTTTTGTCTATTATTTCATGATTTGTTAAGCTCAGTTTCTGTAAGAGGTTCCATTTGTGTTTTATCAACATGTCAGTTCTTGACAAGGGATAGTTTTATTATGGAATATGAAAATTGTGTTGAAGTTTATTATGACGGACCCTAAGGGACAGACCAAAGCCTCAAGGGCTCATCAATGATGGCCTTTCTTACATGATACATGTAGAGGCTATGTAGTTCGACTATTTGGACTAACATTAGCACATGCTTGATGGTCAATGTTGTTTTTGACTTTTTTTGACATTTTATGACTGTTTTGGATTTTTCAAGGAATATTTGGATGTTTTTGGGTTTTACTAAATGTTTTGATATTTTCTTATTTTATTGTGATAATTTCCTCTAATACCATGTCTAAGACCCTTTTAAAAATCTAGGTTGAGGATTGCCCCTAGTCTGGTACAAGACTAGTTATTATGAAGGGATGAATATGGTAAGCAGTTGATGCTAAATGTTAATCATTCTCAGGCCATGAGAAGAGTGAGAAAGCTTTTATTATGAAGGAGCCTATGCTCAAGTTGTTATGAATGGGATCTGATATCAATAATGATAGATGGTAGAGTGAAGACCGACTACACATGGTGCTTGTTTTCCAGGTTTTAACCATGGTACTTAACCAAAGTGCCATCGAAATGGTTTTCACTATAGGATAGATTATTTTTCTTTTTCTTTTCCGTTTTTTTCTTTTTTGATTTTGATATCACACAAAACGCTTGTTTGCCAAGTTTTCATCAAGGTGACATTTTATTGGAATTCGATGATGCAATGATCATGGTGAATGCTCTTCAAGAAATGCAAGTCGATGGTTGATAGGTGGATGCAGATGGTATAAAACGGAAGATGGGGGATGGGATATGTTACAAGTAAGAGGAGCTAAAGTATGATCAATAGAATGCACACTACATGGACCATCATACTTCCCTCAAAGAGGAGATTGGACACCCAATGGATTAGAGCACATCAAGGGGTCATCATCAAAGGTACGTTAAGTGACATCGCTGAGAGAATTATTGTGAGATGGTGCATTTATGAAGGTAGGTGGATCCAATAATTTGTTCAAATTGTGGAATAATGAGGTGGATAGAAATGTTGGATCAACAAGCTCATATCGTGATGGACCTCTTTTACATATTGGATCAACAAGCTCATATCATTATGGCCTTCTTTTATAATATTTAATGGTGAAAATGAACTATTTTTCCCAACAAATCTAAATAACTACATATGTTTCAAAACTTGCAAAACAACCCTTGAATTCAATATGGAATGGAAATTTCTTACGATAGCAGAAAGGAAAAGAATAAATGTTGGAAGAGATGGGAGTTAGTTGAAAAGAGTTAATTTTAGTTTGGAAAAGAAATCAATTCATATTAGTTATTTAATTTTAAAATATTTCTATTAATTTTAATTTTAATTTTAAATTGTGAGTTGCAATCATATTTGTATTTTGTAAGATGAAAAGATAAACTTTGAAAATTATTAATAAAACCTTAGGATTAGTATATAACATTTGAGTTTCTTTATTAAAGTTTTAGTTAAAGATTAGAACTTATTAGATTAATTATAAAAATTTATTAATAATAAAATATCCCTAACATTAGAGATGAATATACTAACTTAAGAAATTTTACCATCTATTAGATTTTCGCAATAAAACTTATAGTAATATCAAGAAAATTTAAATGTTTAGTTTTTAGCTTGTCGAGGAGGAAGTTTAGAAAACATTTTAATTGGGATGAAATTTTAAATTGTTCACATCCTTAAGAAGGTTTGAAGTTGAGTTCTGAATTGAAATGACTAAAATCTCCCTCCCATGCGATTTAAATGGATCTAAATATGTGTATTAACTAGAGTTTAAATTTGCATTGCATGTTCTAATGTTTTGACATGTTATTTTTTAAAAAAACAAAGTAATTTATCTACATGTGTTTAATATAATAGATAAATAATATGGTTAGAGTATAATGGGCAACTTAATCTTACATCCATATTTATATTATTTATAATATTAATTATTTTTAATTATAATGATAATATTAGTATTATCATTATAATTAAAAAGTAGTAATTGAGATAATAATATTATTCTCTAGTAAAATCTTAATAATTTTAATATGTGATTAGATATTTAAGTCGAGAGGCTTCTTACACTCACATAATGTATTGCAGTACATTTTTATTCTTGCATTTAATTTGACGTTCAAATGACATGCAACTCGCGATAAAATCTTGTTTACATGCTTTATTACATTCAGAAATGTTTGTACTTTGTATATAAAATCAAAAAGTATGGATAGAAGCAAAGATGAAAATGCAACTCTTATTTAAATTAAAGAGATTTAAATCAAAAACAAGAGGAAAAAATAAAATAGAAAGATTGTTTTTATATCTAAATTTAAAATGAATATGAAATTTTATTTAATTCATTTGTATAAATAACCACTACAATTTAATTAATTATTTAAAAACTAAATAATATATTTTTATAAATTTTAGAAATTAAAAGTTAATTTAATTTTAGAATAAAATTTAAGTTTTCAAGATATTGTGGTGATTTTTCTTGCAAAACATATTAAAGAGATTTAAATCAAAAACTTCCCTATGTAAATTATTTAATGATTTTTCTAAATGCATTTTTTAAGTATAATTTTATTTTATAATTATACTAAAAGAAAAAAAAATAGAAAAATTTATTTTATTTTTTTGTATTAGATATGGTTACTATTTTTAGAGTCATAAAATCTTCCCAAATCACTCTCTACTTCCACCTAATCAAACAAATCATCCTCTAAATAAACATATAAATTATTAGCAAAATAAAAGAAACATTGAAATTTTCCCCAAAAAAAAAGAATTGGACAACTAAGAGGTGTTGTAGATATACATGACTTTCTACTTTAAACCTGCTTTTATCTTTGATCAACCCATTATAAATGGCTTCCATGAGACTTGGAATGGTTGTGATGATGATAACAGTATTGTGCTTATTATCTAAGACCCACTGTGCAAATCCATTCGACGTTGTGGACATTCCTGATTTTCAAACCAATGCAACTGTTCTAAAGCTAGTGGACTATGCTCTAACAAACTATAACACTTTCCATTTAATGACAATTGATTATTTTTCACTTTTTTTTCTTTTATTTTCTTTGATTTGAAAAGTTTGGATTTGGGTTATGAGCTCCAGTAGTTGGGATACATATAGTTTGTTCTAATGACCAAAGTATTTGTGTAATTATGCATTAATCTTGAACAATTGGTTTGGTTTTTTGTTGGGTAGCATGCTGGACTTGTATTTTAGAAAGTGGTGAGAGCAAAAGTGGAAGGAACATCAAACAAAGAGGCTACCTATTATATCTTGATTCAAGTTTTGGATGCCAGCAAGTTTGTGGATGTTTTTAGTGCTCAAATATTGTATAGGGAAGGCACTTATCCTTGGGTTCAGATATTCACCCCTTTGCTTGCACCTACACCTCTCTAATTCTTGGATATGCCTTTTGAAATTAATAGAGTATGGAATCTATATATTCTTCAAAGTTTGGATGACTTTTAAAAATTGATTCATTAGATATGAATAATTGAATTCAACATATATTGAATAAGTGTATTCACTAAGGAGTTGCATGGTCGGTTCTACTTATATTGTTTTGCATGTCTCTACAATCTTTGTGTATTCATTATTATTCATTTCTCTTTCTAAAAGTTCATTCTTTAATGAGCACCATTTCGACTCTTTTGCTTCTTATTCTGCACTATGTTCATGTAATAAAAAAGAAGAATTTGATTGAAAAAATAAATTGAAGTTTCAAAAAAATATTTTGTTTAATGTTTAGTATAGCATAATATATAAACTATTATGTCTATTGTTTAATTTAGCATAATATATATGCACTTAAATGATATAAATATTATTGGGTTTTCAATCTTTTAATAAAGTTGAATGGTTTTGAATGAGTCTATAAGAGATCAAATCTTGTTGAATGCAAAACTCCCAATTGAAAAAATTTCAACCTAAAATTTCTTTTTTGTTTTGAGTAGATAAAAAAAATTGTAAATTTGATATAAAACCTTTTTAAAAATAAATTAAAAAATAACATAAACAAGATATTGTGTTTTCATTATTACTTGCTTTATCTCTATTTTCTTGGCTCGGATATGGAGCAAATCTTTCTATTTTTTATAATAAGTAACATTATATATTGTCAATCTCAATTGTTTTTTTACCACACCACCTATTAAAAAAAAACATAATATACAAAGATTTATCCATAGATTTTTTCCCATTATCTTCTAAATAAAACTTTCTTAAGAAGATTAAAATTGTTTTGTGTCATCTTTTATAAGTAAACATTATTTATATTGTATTTTGAATATGAGTAACATTTTAAGATGGGAAAATTTGCTCAAATGTTTCACATTTACATTAGGTATCGTATAGTTATTTAATTTTAATAATAATCAATAGTGTTAACAAAGTTATAAATTTTTTTTAATAATTATATGATAATTTTGTAATATTGTAAAAAATAATTGCATAATTTTAATTTCTTTCCACTTAAAATTATAGTTCATTTTTTAAAATTGAACATTCAAATTATAAAATTTATCCATGACAATGATAATGATAACTCTCGACATATTTTATATATATTAATATTTAATATATGTATGCTAGTAATATTATTGCCCGAATAAATAATAACATTGTACTATATATATAATGATCTTATTTATTATATTTAAATAATGAAAGGAATCCTTTAATTTAGAAGCCAAGTTAATTATGGAGGCATATTTTATTTTATTTTTATTTTATTTTTTAACGAGGGGAATCGGGTGCACACGGCCCCCATATAACCCCCACCGGGTAAACTTTTACCGTGACCAAGTGCTGGCGGGACACACCAACGTACCACGGGAGTGAGAGTCAAACCCATGGTGGGCCGCCATGGAACACCTTAACCAACTAAGTTAGGACCTCGCTTCCAATTATGGAGGCATATTATTTGAGGTAGTAATAACAATTTTAAATCACAATTAATAATGGATATATTCTTAACGATGTTTTTGATATAGTAAGCAGCATTTACAGGGTGTTGACCCCTTTACATGGAGAGCCACTAGGGCCAAAAAAGATCAAGTCCAAAAAAATTAAAGACCAAGCCAAAAAACATACACAGCAGACCAATAGCAGACAAACATACAACGCAACAACAACAGACTAACTGGCATTTTCCCAGTTCTTAGAAAGGAGATTAACAACGTCATCCCTAACCCATTCCTGGCCTTCTTCAACATTCTTCTTGTCCATTTTTTCCTTCATCACAACAGAAAGGGTGTTGGTAACACAATGGACCAACTTGACAGTGAAACGGGTCAAGCCACTAAATTTCTTATCTATCTTTTCCATTCTTTCCCGCAGCACGTTGTGCTCCTCCCCATAATTCGCAACCTTCATAGTATCAGCACGCTCCATGTCCAAAGGGTCCAAGGACTGGGATGTTGAGTTCTCCTTATGCACTTTGCTAATATCAGGAATGGTGTGGGGCCCTCCAACATACTCCTCTTCCCCATACTCCTCGTCATCCCTACAATCATTATTGTCAGACCGCTCCTCTTCTGTATCCATGTCATTAACCTGCACTTTCTTGTTATTCTTAGCCAACCTACCAGACCTCCTAATGATGGTATCACCACCAATCACCACTGTAGTTGTGACCACCGTGTCCCCCTTAGAGTCCCTACCCACAACATTTTTACCTTTGTTGTCCTTGGTTGAAGGCTCCATCAAACCCTTCACATCATCCTTACCTTTCTTCTTTGGGGTAGGTTTGCTAACAATCTTGGCAAGGGTTGACTTGAGCTCACAAAGACTAGCTACAACATTAGTCTGGGCAATTCCCGCATTCCCCTTAAGCTTCTTAGCAGCAATTTTAGGCTTATGAGTTTCAGCAGAGACCAGATGTGTTTTCCTAATGGGACCTTTGGACTTGGCTAGGGATATATTGGCCATAGTAGGAGGTTCAATTTCCTCAACACGGACAACAGGAATGGGTTTGGGTAGGCATAATACAAGATGGAAGTGATAGAGCCTCATAATGAGGCCTTGGTGGAGTGGCAGGGGAGGAGTATCCTCAGGGTTTAGGCCAGTAGCCTCAATACATTTTTCAACAGAGCTCTTTAAATCCTTAAGAAGGAAAAAAGGAAAGCTTAACAAAATTTTGTGTTGGAGGTGATTTAAAAGAGGGAAGTGATAGAAATAGTAGCTTTTGTATCTACCTTCCAGGGTCACGTACTTCATTAGGGCGAGGCAGAATTGGTCCCAAGGTTGCGGGAGAGCCTCTCTCTCAAACCCTGACTAGTTACAAATTGACTTCTCATTCCCCACAAAGAAAGCATTCATACTTTCATTATCTTGGGCCTTAGTATGCTTTGGGTACTTCTTACTAGTACTCAGCAACCTCATCGCTTGCGCAATCACTTCTTCGTTCACTTCAATGGAAATACTGCCCATGTTCACTCTTCTATCTTTCCAAGAGTTAGCAAACTACACAGATAAATTAGGGTTATGACCCACCAAACTCTCCATCAGGGGAGCCAAACCACCTTCAACACATATGTGCCACACCAATGGATCCTTGCAAAATTCAGTACAGTTGTCGGGCTCCATTCACACCCTATCACCACCCATAATACCTCTCTGCACATGAAATAACTAGAAAACTTGTGAGAGAAAAAGGTTAGAGAAATTGGTTAAGTGAAAGGTCACCCACACACTTAAGATTTTAAGCCAAACAATGCAGCCCTGTGCAATCAAAGCAATGTACAAATCACATGCTTGAGGAGATAAATCCCTAAAGGAAATCTTGGTGAACTCATAAACGAGAATCTTCAAACACTTGTGTCTAGGTAAGCAGGACATGATGGGGATGGAAGTTTTTCCTTCCACGTTGTTATTACACATAAACCAAGGAAAGATGGCTACGGGGCCAAATTTAGAAACACCTAAGATCCCAACCTTTAGAAGAGGAGACAAAATAGCAGAAAAGATAGAACCAATTAGAAGCTTTATCTCATAATTATTAGTCACATCAAAATTAAAATAAAAAAACTTCATGGATATACAATAGCTTAGTGCAATCCCCAAAAGAAGATAACGTAAGGTACAACCCAACTTGGCCTTAATCACAAAGTACCCGCCATAATTCCTCATGATGGCCTTTTTAAAAATGGACTTTGCCCCATTATTTAAATTTGTCCACTTGTAGGACACCTCAACATTTACACCCATCCACATAGCCCATAAGACAAGAATGTGGACCCCCCATAAAGCCCATAAAAATACATGATTAGTATTTATCATGGATCAAGTAAGGGATTTTCTCTTGTAGGATTAAACCTTGAATACCTGGCGGAAGGTTCCCCAAATTATGCCAGCATTTAGATATTTTCCAATGTGTGCCAAAGTTTGCTAAAGCATCAGCCACTTGATTGCCCTCCCAATCAATGTGGGTAACAATCTTCAAATTCAACTTAGACATGAAGAGCCTTATGTCTAATAAATTGTCTTTAGTACTCCACCCCAGTAATCTTCCAAAGTTAACAACATCAATAATAGGCTTAGAATCACCTTCGATATGAAGGTTGTCAATCCCCATAGTAACAACTAACTTGATTCCCTTTAGCAGCGCTCTAGCTTCTGCAATCATAGAAGATTGGATGCCAATCCCCCCAAAGTAACCAACCACAAAGATTCCCTTGCAATCTTTGATAACACTTCCTATGCTAGCTTTGCCCAGGTTGCCTTTGGCCGCCCCATCAAAATTAAGTTTATACCAACCACTATCCGGAGGCTTCTAGATAGTGTCTCTTCTAGCCAAGGATCTAGAGTTGTCATAGGAGTTGGCATGCAGGTTTTGATGCCAAGCTTTAGCCATAATAATTTCCCTCTAAGTTGGACCTTTATCTGGGGTTTTCCCTTTGAAAAACAAAATATTTTCCACAATGAGCTGAGAACCAATACTAAAAACCTCCTTCGAACTCATCTCAATGTTCCTGAAAATCCTATTGTTTCTCTCTTTCCATAAGCACCAACAGATAATGGGGGAAACTTGGTTCCAAATTTCACAAGGTAAGGGGTGGATGAAGGGTCTAGTCCTACTCAAGATAAAGGATTTAATATCCTTACACATAGTCCACTGAATGCCCAAACACTCTAAAGCCAACTCCCACACACCAACAACAAACAAGTAGTGTAATAGCAAGTGGTCCACTGATTCTTCATTGCACTTGCATAAAAAGAATTTGTTGGGGATCTAGAATCCCCTTTTCCTCAAATTGTCCTGAGTAAGAATCTTGTTATGGTAGGCAGTCCACCAAAAGAAGTTTATTTTTAGGATCATGTGTTGATTCCAAACCCTCTTCCAAAGGTCAAGGACAACACCCTAGTCTGTTAGCAAATTTTAAGTCGATTTAGCTGAAAGATCACCCTGCTTGTCATGAGTCTAGAAGAATTCATCCCCCATGTTGGTTGAAGGAAGTCTAGTAAGGGAGAGTAACTCCTGCAGGGACTTGGCAAGGAGGCTCAATTCAGGGGATAAAGGGTAGCAAAGGGCCAAAACATTCCACTTTCTAGCCCCATGTGGGCCAAGGAGGTAATCACTAATATAAACACCAAAGAACCATTGTGCTAGCCTCATAAGATTCCTAAATTTAGAGTTTTCCATAGGGGTATCAAGTAACCAAGGGTCCTCCTAGAATCTGATTTTATTACCATTACCAATCTTCCATTTTATTCCAGTCCTAAGAAAACCCTGTAGACTGCAAATGCTCCTCCAGGCCAAGGAACCCGAAGGGTGAACCTCTGAGAGATAGTCAATCAAAGGTCTGTTTTGAAGATACTTAGCATTCATAATCTTGCACCAATCCTTTCTATTCCTTAGTTGGTCCCAACCCACCGGGTGCAGAGCACCTGGGAAACATGGGTTTTCCTGAAGTCTAGAAGGAAGTTCAAATTTTGTTGTGTTATCATAAGGTCATGTTGACCATTGTGTTGGGTGCTTTGGGTTGTTTTTGAACTTTGGGAAAGAAGGTGACAAGTGTTAAATAGTTTTGCAACATCATTGTGCTAAGTTGTCAAAAGTTGACAAGGGGTTAGAAAACACAGTGTGTTTTATAACACTCACCATTAGGTCATTTATGAGCTCGACCCAAGCATCTAAATTATTTTGAAGGCCTATTTAAGGCATGACTCAACCCTGAGGCAGGGTTGGAGGTATTATTGTTGAGTGACATTTTTGAAAATTGAAGGAAGCAGCGTTCAAAGGACAGTTTTTCTGTATTTTTGCATTCAAACTGAACTTTAATGGAGTGATCCTGTTGTTCTTTTGTTTGTAGCATGTAGTGTTAACTTTGTTCAAGCTTGGTGTGCCTTACATTTACCTTTGTAAATCATTCTTTCATCTTTTATTTGTACATAGTTAGATTACTATCTTTTTCAGGCCTGAACAAGCAGTTTGGAAGAATGGAGTCCTAGTGCACTTCCCCACTGTACAATTTGTACGAACCTTTGGGATTTGTGTCTAGGATCCCTTAGTGTAAATATGATAGCTATTAGGGTTTTTGGCAATGCAAGAGTTGCTAGCAAGATGATGCCCTAGGCGAGCTAGTGTAGGTCTGGTTGGGGCAGACTTGGAGAAAAGGTCACATAACTTGCAGGGGAAATGAGATACTGAAGAAATTATTTCTTGTGAATTTTCTTGAGGGTCTTAGCTATGCTTGGAGGTCAGGAGGGGGTTCTGACAGTTCATCTGGAGTGAGAGTTCTTTGACAGTCTGGAAACAGCTTTGTAAAGCTTGAAAACCCTAGCTTTTGGGTCAGTTTTGAGTGTGGACAGAGTACGGCCTGTACAGGGCTAAAACCTTAGAAATATTGAATGTGTAGGCATGAGAAACACCATCCCTAAGCAAAGTACCTTGGTCTTTTAGTGGGTTTGGAAGAAAAGTGCAGTTTGACTCTATTGACAGGCCTAATTGGGGCTCAAGGGCTACTAGCCTTTCAACCCTAGGAAAGGAACCTTGTGAAAGTGATAGTTGGAAACTTGTGGTTGTTTAAGAACCCTAGCTTGATCATTTTGAAGCCTTACAACATCTCTCACCCCTCGCAAGAATCTAATAGAAGGTTGAGGATATTTGGTCTTTAAGGAAGAGTAAGGGCCAATGGAGAGAATGTGGCGAAGCACCAAGGTTAGCTTGGTAGAAGGACAACATGTTGATAGGAGAGGGGTTGTTCAGACAAACCAGGGGAACCTAGTCATGAGCAGGGGCCTATAGGTTAGATTGGTGAAGCCAAGCACCAAGGAGGTCTTATAAGGAAAGACCTAGAGCAGGAACTAGTGATTGGTTCCTCCAACCCCATTCCCTACCAGATTGGTATCAGAGCAAGCAAAAGATTTGGGAGCATCTTATATGTCAAAGGTTGAGTCAAGTGAATCTTCCCATCATGGTGACAAATGCACAATTAGCCAGATGGTTGGAGGACAAGAGGAGGACAACAAAGTCGCTAGAAAAGAAAGAATAGAGCAACTTGAGAAAGCACAAACAATGAAGTTGGAATGAAGGGTACAAAGGAAGAAGAGGTTGCAGAGGTAAGACAAGGTCCCCAACCTAACCCTCGTTTTGGAGGAGGAGCCTTTATTGAAGGCATTGAAGGCGCTGGAGGGAAAAGGACTTGAGGCATAACATCGCTTAGTGGAAAAATGGAACTTGATTTGGTCATGGATTGGATAGAAGGCATGGAGAATCATTTTGAGTGTGATGGAATCACTGAAGCACAAAAGGTGAAGGTTGCTAAATCAAGATTGAGAGTATCAACTTTGACATGGTGGAAGTTTATTCAGACATAGAGGGAAAAAGAAGGCAAACAACCCATATCAACTTGGAAAGGAATGGTTGCTAAAGTGAAGGAATCCTACATGCCGGATGACTATGAGATTCAATTACACAAGAAGAGGCAAAGTCTAAGGCAGAAAGAACAAGATGTAAACACCTATACTGAAGAGTTTCAAAAGCTTTGCATGAGATCTAATGTAACAGAGGATGAGAGCCTCAAAGTGGCTAGGTATCTTAATGGTTTGAAATGGAACATCCAAGAAGAGATGGCTCTTTTGAGTCCTAAAATAGTACATCAATGTTATCAGTTGGCTATCAAGATTGAGGAAAGGAACAAGAGGAAGCAAGATCAGACTTCTAAGGGCAGAGGAAAAGGTAGGGATCAAAGAGATCAAAGAGGACAGCGTGGTGGCTACCAAGGTAGAGGTAATGATCAAAGGAACCATGGAGAATCAAAACTCACTGAGCATGGAGGTGAAACATCTTCAAGAGGTGGATTTAATAGAGGAAGAGGTTCTCAAGGAGGTTCAAACAGAGGAAGAGGAGCAGGCAGGAGCAACTCTTATTTTGCAAACATGAAGTGTTATCATTGTAGTCAAATGGGACATCCTGCTTATAGGTGCCCGAAGAAAGCATCATCATCAAGCAATGAAAAGAGAGTGGCCTATGCACAAGAGGACACCATGAGTCCTAAAGCATCTGAGATCAGTCATATAGAATCTGAGGTAGGAGAGAATCTGATGTTTAACAGAGTTCTGATCAGGCAGCCAGTCAAGGAGGAACCTAAACAAAGAAGAGCTCTTTTTAGAGTAAGATGCAAGATACTTGGTAAAGTATGCAAGGTCATAGTAGACTCAGGTTCAACAGATAACATAATCTCAGAGGAGGTAGTAACTAAACTGAAATTGGAGAAGGTACCCCACAATAACCCCTACAAGGTCACATGGATGAACAAAGGGCGAGTGTTTTGGTTAATGAGCAAGTAACTGAATTTTCCATTGGAGGATATAAAGATAAGTTGGTTTGTGATGTACTACCCATGGATGCATGCCATCTACTATTGAGCAGACCATGGAAATATGACAGAAGTGCCATTTATGATGGGAAAGAGAACACTATCTCATTCAAGAAGGATGGAAGAACCTTCAAACTGTAGTCATTGACAGAAGAAGATGAAGGACAATCAAAGGCACCAAACATCATGTTGAGCAGTGGTAAGGAGTTCCTTAAGGACCTACACCAAGGGAATGAAGGATATGTGGTTGTGTTGCAACCTAAAGAGGAAGACAAAGCTGAAAAGATAGTCTTACGAGAAGCAGTCCAAAAGTTGCTTGATAAGTACAAGAGCATAGTTAGTGATGGTACACCTGCAACTTTACCTCCAAAGAGAGCTATAAGTCATCAAATTGACTTTATACCAGGGGCTTCTTTACCTAACAAAGCAGCATGCAAGCTTACACCAGATCAGAACCTATAGGTAGCTAGGCAAGTGCAAGAATTATTGGATCAAGGATTGATTCAAAAGAGCATCAGCCCTTGTGCAGTACCAGTGGTTTTGGCAACCAAGAAAGGAGGTAAGTGGAGACTTTGTACTGATTCTAGGGAAATAAATAGGATCACCATTAGGTATAGGTTTCCTATTCCTAGAATTGAAGACCTGATGGATTGTCTTGGAGGTGCTCAGTTTTTCACAAAGTTGGATCTCAAGAGTGGCTACCATCAGATCAGAATTAAGGATGGTGATGAGTGGAAGACAACTTTTAAGACAAATGATGGGTTATATGAGTGGAAAGTGATGCCATTTGGCCTCTCAAATTCCCCTAGCACGTTCATGAGACTAATGAATGAAGTGCTTAAGGATTTCACAGGAATCTTTGTGGTAGTATATCTTGATGACATATTGATTTTCAGTAAGACAGCAGAAGAACACCTCAAGCATGTGGAGATGGTTCTTAAAAGGTTGCAAGAGGAGAAGTTGGCAATCAATCTTGAGAAATGTGAGTTCTTCAAGCAAGAGCTTGTCTACTTGGGTTTTGTAGTATCCAAAGGCTCATTAAAGATGGATCCAAGCAAGGTGGAAGCCATCCTAAACTGGCCTACACCAACCACAGCAACAGAGGTAAGGAGTTTTCATGGATTGGCTCAATTGTATAGAAAATTCATAAGGAATTTTAGTGGCATATGTGCACCGGTCCTAGATACTATCAAAGGTGGTTTGAAAACAAAGTTTAAGTGGACTCAAGAGGCTGATACAGGGTTTGAAAAACTGAAACAAGAAGTGGCAACTCAACCAATTCTATTATTGCCTAGTTTTGACAAGTTGTTCACAATTGAGTGTGATGCAAGTGGAGTAGCAGTAGGAGGAGTACTTAGTCGAGAAGGTAGGCCTATAGCCTTCTTTAGTGAAAAGATCAATGAAGCCAAGAAAAAGTACTCTGTACCTATGATCTTAGAGTTATATGGCTTTAGTGCAAAATTCCTTTAGGAAGTGGAGGCATTATTTATTACCCAAGGAGTTTTTGGTCTTAATCGGGAGAACTGTGCACTTAGTTATATCAACACCAAAGAAAAACTAAGTAATAGGCATTTGAAATGGATGGAATACATCCAAGCTTTTACTTTTACCATCAAGCACAAGAAAGGACAAATGAACAAGGTGGCAGATGCATTAAGGTGAGAATGTTGGATCAGGTAAGAGATACAGCTGAAGAGCATTGGAATAGAAAGTTTCAAAGACCTCTATGGTGAAGATGAAGACTTATCAAAGGCTTACAAGGTATGTTCTAATTTGAGAATCACTTTCATAGCCAATATTTTGAGTATACATTGCAAAATGGACTGTTATTCAAGGGCAATCAGTTATGTGTTCCAAGAGGGTCAATGAGGGAAAATATGATTCAAGAAAAACATAATGGTAGTCTTAGTGGGAATTTTGGCACATAAATAAGACTCTGGAGTTAGTACAAAGGTTCCCATTACTGGCCTAAGTTGGCAAGGATGTTAGGGAGCATGTGGAACAGTGTGTTGTATGCATGAAAGCTTGGAGGAGGAGCTAGCAATGTCGGGTTTTATATCAACCCCCAACCCTATCACCCACTTTGGCCATCAAAGCTTTATTGGTATTAGAGACAATCCTTATCCCAATCCCACCACAATGTTTAGGCTAACAAACTTTGTCCCATTTAACCAAAGCAAATTTCTTCCTTTCCTCAGTCCCCAACTAGAGGAAATTCCTTTGATTTTTCTCAAATTTCTTAGCAACATATCTAGGGATCTTGAATATATTGATATTAGTACAAAAGCATCTTATTAGTAAAAGAAATTATTAATAGTAATGAGGAAGTAAGAATCATGATAGCTATGTTAAGGGTAAAGTTATTTAATTTTAAGGTTTGATTATTACATAATCTATAGTTGGTAAAACTATTAATAATAATAGTAGATATATATTACTCCATGAATAATGATGTTAATTGTTATTAGTTGTGTTAAGGATAAAGTTATTTACTTTTAAGGTTTGATTATTACTTAATCTATAGTTGGTAAACCTATTAATAATAATAGTAGATATATATTACTCTGTGAATAATGATGTTAATTGTTATTAGAAGTAAATTTTGAATTATGTTAATTGTTATTAGAACTAAATTTAGAATTGGTAGTATTAGTAAATATATTATTAATGGTAATAGTAAAGTTGGTAATATTATCTTTAACACGTTATAAGTAAAGAAAATATTAAATATAAATATTAAGAGTGACATTAATATTAAAATTGATGGTAATGATAAAGGTAATTATAATACTAATATAAGTGTTATTAAGATCAATAGAAATATTTAATGTTAATCTTATCATTAGTATGTTACCATGTTCATGTGTGATTAATTATTATTAGTGTTTATACATTATTATTTTAAAAAAATATTGTTAGTTGTGTTTTTACCCTATGTGAAGATTTAGAGCATGACATATTTGAGAGATATTTTTTGTAAATGACACCTTTTAGCTTATGAAGTGAAGTGTTGCCCAATTGAAGAGCATTTTGAAACTATGTTTTTGAGGTGTAAATCATATTTTAATCAATAAAAGAGAAAAATTTGAATCCAATCTTTGTCTTGGATCTACTTTGTTATGAGTTGAGATTGTTCTTATGTCCTCATTACATTATCTTGTACTTCATTGAATAGTGGTGTGATATCATATATTTAGAAGGGGATTCAAATATGATTTTGTAGACTTTGGGCTGCATTATTATATTTGAAGATTATGTTTATGTGTGCACTTTGGTAATTATTCAAAGACTTTGGGTTGCGGGTTGCTATTTGTGTTTTGTTGATCTTTTGGTGGCATAAATTGGAGACTTTGGGCTACAACATATACCATTCTTTATCTTTTCGAGTCATCATAGAAAGCAACAAAAGACTTCGAGCTTTTGTGGGTTTTCTAGCTATCGACATTCATTGATATCACTTTGATTATTATTTCGTTTAATCGAACTAGATATTGGTTATTGTTGCTCAAAATAATACTTTGAAGTGAATTACATGTTGTAATTATCATGGGATATCATTGTAATTTTGTAAGAGGAAAACATATTTTTTGAAACAAGAGAAAAGGATGAATGTAAACACCCATGGATAATTTTAGTGTACATAATCTAGGTTAGTTGCTAGTTGTTTTTAGTGAGCAATAAGAAAGGAGCCTCCCCTTTTTTGAGAGGAGAGATTTAATCTCGTAATACTGCACAGTTGAAATCACCATTTTGTAATCAGTTAAGTGGTTACAAAATATTCACCCAACACCACCTTAAGAGAAATTAATAAATAGGCCCTAAGGCCTTAATCCAATTGATAGGTGGAACCAAAATGTGAATGGGCGGAAGCTACTTTTTCAGACCATTGGGAAAAAAAGGGCAATGGACTCAAGAAGGGAAGAAAACCTCCTCCAAGAAGAGTTGTTAATAGCTGAGTCCAAAATCTAGGATGAACCTCAAAATGAAAAGCTATATGAAGAACTCAATATGGTCAAAAGCTCTTTGAGGAGGTTGCAAACAAAAAAAATTCCAAGGCCTAAAAGTTAGGGCCAAGCTTAACTGGTTAAGCTGCAATGATAAAGACTCAATTTTTTTCTTCAGATACATCAAATAAAAAGGAAAGAACAGATTGACCATATTTGTCATAATGGGGTTGTTGTGTCTAATTAGGAGAAAATCATACTTCATTTCTTCCAATTCTACAAATAACTTTTCCAATTTGGTGGTAATAAGGAAGAATGTGTCAAGGCTAGGGTTGTAATAAAGCAGTTAATCCTCACCAAAATCTTTGAGGAAGATTCTTGTGATCTCTCAAGGAGCATCACAAAAGAAGAGATCAAAAGGAAATTAACTCTATGAACAATGACAAATCTCTTGGTGTGGATGGTCGTTTTGTGGAATTCTACAAGACCTTCATTGAATGGATCTGTGATGACCTCCATTAGGTATACTGAGAAACTTTAAATAGAGGCTCCCTTGGGAGGAGCATAAATAAGGGGCTCATCAAGCTTCTTCCCAAGGAAGGAGGCAAGACCTTGATAAAAATTTGAAGGCTAATTGAACTCTTCTAAACGTTTCATATAAAGTTTTGGCAAAGGTAGTGGCCTTGAGGATTGCTAATATCCTCCCTAAGTTCATTAACAACACTCAAATTAGCTTGATTAAAGGGAGGTATTTCTTAGAAAATTTACTAACTAGCTGGGAAGCAATGGAATGGGCTAGACTTAGTAAGTAGAACCCTGCCATGCTATTGCTTGATTTTGAGAAAGCTTATGATAGAGTGGAATGGTCTTTCATCCAAATGGCCCTTGATTCCTTTGAATTCCCTCAAGCCTTTTGTAATATGGTTAGCACACTATTGAAGGATTCCACAACTAAAATTGAAGTTAATGGTTCCCAAATTGAAGCCTTCTCTCTTGAAAGGTCTATCAGACAGCTCGATGCCCCTTGGCCCCTGCCTTGTTTGTCATAGCATCTAATGCTTTACATTACCTTCTGAGAGATGTAAGTTATTCCCCAAAGGTTAAGGGCCTAACCCTCTCGGACCAAAATTAACTTC
>VDFB02086829.1:0-10904 GCA_007258455.2 Sequoia sempervirens | reverse complement strand
ATGAGGGCACAACCAAAGACTTAGAAAATAACCTACAAACAAGAGAATAATTTTATTATTTAGAAAATGGAGCTTCTTACATGCAGAGGATCTCAAATCCCCAAGTTCTACAACACATGCAAGTTACATAAAGCTATAGAATCACCGTTTCGCAATATATGAGCTTGTCCCCAAAAAGTTACCCAAAAATTAGAAACCCCATAAATAGAGCTCCTCTTTAGTTTGGAGCCAAAAACCATTCAAATTTTAGTTTAGCGTTTGGTGCCAAAAATTACAACTTGAAGTTCACCAAAAGAACATTTGCAATTGTATCTTCTAAAAAGTGTGCCAACTTCTCGGGGCCATAACTTTTGATCTGGGACTCCGATTCGTGAACCGTTTGAACCGTTGGAAAGGTCTTGAAATCAATAACGCGCTAAAAATTTTCTATGCTGATTTTGGCAAGTTTTTTAGGGCCTATCCGGGAACTCTAAGTGCCTCAAACTAACTTATAAGATTTTCAGTGCAAGTCCGAAACTAAAATTGCAATATCTTTTCAACCCAGAATATAAAATAAAACTGAAATTGGGAATTTCATTATGATGAAAAGGGTATCCAAAAATGTAAAACATCTAAAAACCAAGAAACTTGAAATTTAACTATTTTGGGTGATGCAAGATTGCCCTTACACCTTGGATTCTCCCATACTTGCAACACCTTATTGCTAGTGTTTGGTTAGTTGCAACATTGTTATTTTTTCATTCATCATTCTCCATTCATATTTGCTTTCATTTCAAGGATTAATTACCAACAAGGGGTTTGAGCAAGGAAAACCCCTATTCACTAACCCCACAACATATTTCCATATTTTTTTGTGTGATTTACAAAGCTAGGTTACACATTTTTCAAGGAGAAAAGTTGGAGAAACATTGTCAAATCCCTAAAGTTGTCATCAATCCTTGGAGAAGCTTGGAGAAGGCCTACATGTAGCAATTTATAGTTTTGGATCTAGAAACCAATCAAGAAGAGCAGATCAGACTAAGAGGCAAAAAATTAGATTCATAATTTCTAGAAAAGAAAAGGTGGACTGATTCACCACTAGTACTAGTGAATGAGTCCCACTGTACAAGCTTGACAGAGATTTTCACAAATCTAGATACCGTTTTGGCTGAAACCTACCCTAGTGCATTTTCCCATAAATTGGATTGATTCAGCCTACTTAGTGAATGAGTCCTAGTCAACTATGAAAGTAGAATTTATAGCATTCTAGACCTTCATCCAGCCACTTTCCATATTCTCAGGTGTACACTTTCAGTTTTATCAATTTTTGTGTTGTTTCAAGCATTTTCTAGGTTATTTAGTGTTATTTTGCATTCAATTAGGGTTTTATATTTCATTGTTAATTTTATTATCTTTTCCAAGTTTAAACTTGGTGGTGAACCCCTTAATAGATCATCTTCATCCCCTAGGATATCCCTTAGCAAGATCTCTTTCTCCATTGCAAAGAGATCTCAAGGGTTACCCTTGAATGAAATTGGAAAGGTGTGTGGGTATGCTCTATGTCCTAAACCATATTCTAGCATCTACCTAACCACTTTTTCACCATTTCATTAACATTTTTCAGTATTCACTAGCATGGATTCCAAATTATTGGGATTCACCATTGTCTCTTCATTTCTAAGACTTGTATTTTCATGTTCAACCATGTGCTTGATATCAATCTTCGAGGCATCACTTTCTTCATATCCTGTTACATCAAGATTATCTTTATTGATCACCCCACCATCCAAAGTTTGTGAAGGATCTGTATTTTCAACTTCAACTTGGTCTTCTCCTTTCTCTTCAAAAACCTATGATTTTTCATCATCATTTCCAATATACCCTAGAAGAAGCTAGGAATCAACTATATCTCTAATAACAACATTATCAATGGGAACCTATCCTGTAGTTTCCCCTATTTCTTTTTCAACAAGTATTTCATGGTTTCCCACCTCTGGGGTGAGTGTCCCTCTTGGGTATGTGTAATAAAGTGGTGATATGTAAGTGATATGATGGCCCATGTGGCTTATGACTTTTTTTTACCCAAAATTGATGAAACGAAAAGGATTTTTAAAGGAGATTCTCAACTTTCCACAAATAATTATGCTTTACTTTGAATTTAATAAATAATTATTATTCATTTTCTATTTGAATTATGATTGAAGTCCTAATTGATAGGCTGATTGAAAAACATCTATAGCTTTCAAATTATCACATTTTTTGAATCAAAACATCGTCACATTCTATGCCATACTATAGGATTTAAAAATAAAATTGAATTTCATGAAGTTTTGACCAAGTTAAGGTAATTGGAACATCACGAGTTTTATATTTTTAAAATTTGTAATAAAAAAATCATAATTAATTATTTACATGGAAAAAAAATTACAAAAATATGCATCACATCAAGACATGAGTCCTCTAATTATATCTAAAATATTATAAAAAATATTATCATTTTATTGTGGTTAGGGTGGTCGGATAGACACCTACTTATTTTTCCCGAAATTTAAGTACTATTGCATTGAAATTTCAAATTTTCACCAAATAGATTTTTCTCTTTTAAATAATCCTAGTAGTTTAGAAACTACATTCAATTTGCTACATAATCTATTGTTACATATTTTTGAAATAATATAGATAACTTATTCAAATTTTTACGTCAAGTTTCCTAACTCTAATTTTTCTAAATTTTTTGCCACTTAAGGGCTTATTTTTTCCATGATGATCTTGCACATACCCTCTTATAAATTCTCCTTTAGTATCTATGGGAATCGACCCTACATCTGAAATTTCTTACACCACTAGTTGTACCATGGGTTTCTCCTTAGATTTATTCTCTTTTACTCGTTCCATCATGGCACCCAATTTCTCCATCTATTCCCTGATTTGATCTTCATTTAGTTTAGAGCTCTCATCTAGGGCCACAAGAGTCTTTCCTAATGTTTACTTTATTGTAGCTATGTTGATTGAAGGGGGAGATGTAAATAATGAGGCAACCCTCTTGGATGTAGACCTTGTCTAAGCACGAGTATTCATTTTCATTCTCACCTCCTCATCAGTCATAGGTTGAATCTTTGGCTTTTCCATGGAAGAAGATGTCGCTTTAGGCTTCACCATCACTTTGACCTTACTTGGTCTAGTTTCTTTATGCTAGCTAGCTGGTGCCACTAAAACCCTCTGGCTTGGGGCATCAGGAGTTCTCTCCTCAGTATGCACCACTATATCTGCCTTGCTAGCCTTTTTTTCTTCTTAACGGGATCCTCATAATTAGAATCATCTTCTTCTCTCTATTTCTTCTTTATATTGAGCAAAAATGTGGGCTTGACTCCAACTTTTCTCAAGCTTCTACAAAATTCATCAATCCATCATTGAGTCTGCACCAAACAAATGTGTTTAGAAATTTCCTCAATGGTCATTATTTATCTACTTTCATAATTTGGATCCAAAATGGGTTCATCATAAAACTTGGTTGAATTATAAATTGGATTCAAAACATCTCCATCATCTTCATCCAACTGATCTGGAATGTCATGAAGCCCAAGAATCTACACCGATTGTAATGACAATCTTCTATATGATCTTTGCCTTACTTCATGCTCGCCATCAGAATTGAGCCAAAATTCCTCTAAATGATTAACATGGGCATTCTTTTTGGCTATCCCCTTGGAAATATTCCCCTCTAGATCATAGTTAATTATTTGGACTATAAAGAACTCTAATCTATACATCTTTAATTCTTCTTCACACAAATCAGCCGCATTGCACTTATAATTCCCCATTATGATGGGAAATATGACATAACTTCTTTTATGTGTCATGCTAAAAAGAGAATGGGATGACTTCATCTATCTTACCAATTCCAATAATAACAATTTATCTATTAGGTACCTAGGCAACATGAAAGGATATCCTTTAGACCCTTCCACCCTAATGTAGGTGAAAGTATGAAACTAAATGTACCAAACTCCAACCTATTTGATAAGATTTTGTGCTTCTAGAGACAACTGTTTAGTTTTTTCACCCTCCATTATTCTTACCAACTTCATGGAAAACACATCATTAACCCTCCAATAATGCTCCTTCTATTCATGAATAGTAATTTAGGGTAAATGAGCATATATTAGACTATTTCTTGGTTCTCTGCCTAGGGTACCAACTCTATTCAACCCTTGTTTATTTCCCCTTATGGCATAGGAATAGATCACATATGAAGACATATGAAACCATCCTGACTATGGGAATACATTCATCTAATCATGTAGCTTGTCACTGATAAAACTTCCCCAATGCATCTACACAGGGCATTCCATTAATTTGGCTATAATTGCGAACATCAATGGTTCAAATTTATGGGCATCCCTAGGTTCTATCCTGCTTAACATGGTTATAACATCTTGAACATCTGGGTTGAACGTAGATCTTAGAATTGGATTCTTTTTCTTTGTAATTTTCTCCTGGCACACTGTGAGTTCATAATTTCCCTGTTATGTTTTTTAGTGCTCAAGTAAGTTCTAGCCTTCATTATCACATCTACCAAGTTCATATGAGGAAATGTGAGGAGCCCAAATGTATATACAATTCCTTTCACAAAAAATATCTACATAGATTCTCCCTCCTTTTCAATAACTCTCTTATATGGGTTGTAATAGTTCAAACATTGTATAACCAGTTCAAGGGCCTCCATTGCTATCAAAAACCCTCTTGCTAAAAGTAACCCACTTGCTATAAAATTCTTCATACATGTTGAGAGGTGCTCTCTTGCTAGGCTCGTGAAATGAATTCAACATCAGAAAACCATCTTGAATGAGTATCAATTATTATCCCACCAATCGGTATAGCTTGCAAAGAAAAATATTTAAACTCATTTTCTAGACTTGCTTCAAAAGTACTCATTTTTACCTATGTATCTTGAACTTTTATAGATATGTTCCTCATGTGTGAGTCAGGGTTAAATTTAACTAGTTATCTTCAACAATTTATAAAAATTTCAATGTACCATTTGGTTAAATTCATTTCAAAACAATCAATAATCTCAATTACTAGAGGAAATACCATGATCTCGAAACATGCATGCATAAGATGACTAACAAAATTTTAGTTATCTGAGACATACCTAGTTTGACTAATTATAAATAAAATCACTTTCAAAATGTAGCTTCGAAACCCTCGGTAGTTGCGTTCTTGGTTTCTCTAGGTTTACCTCTCTTTGCACGCTGCAATATGAGTCTTGATCTTTCAATCTCCTTGCAATTTAGTAGTATGGTGCAAGGTAAAGTGTTGTAAAATTAACTTCATGCTTGAGGTGGTGCCCAGTATGTGTACAATTGGCCACCTTCATTAATTACCTATTACAATGCATTAGTTTTCTCGAATAAAGGTGCAATCATGGAGGATTACAGTTCAAATCATGAACACCTTGGTTTCCGTGTAGGCCCACCACTAGAGAAGAAGATAACACAGAAACTTAAGTGGCACTCTTGCATGTCACCTTGATTCTTATGAGGAAAATGCCTTTTGAAATATGTGACCATTGATGATCACAAGATTTGAATCATCTGGTTCCATAACTTAGAAATATTATTGAGAACCAAGACATTTACCCAATAGATTCATGGGAATTGGGTGCAAAGAGAGGAACCAAGAACTGAGTTCCATCTCTGAGTAGGACCAAAAAGTAATTCAAACATGTTTGCAATGAAACCTATAATTTTTGACCTTCAACTAAAGAAATGAAAGCCAACTATCAGAACAACCAATGAAGAAAAATACTCATGTGCACCAAATGACTCATCCATCAAGTGGGAAACTTAGGACCAGCCAAAGATCTAGTATCCTTGACACAACCACATTAACTATGGGACTCCAAGGTCTAGTAAATTGATAAAACTTAGTAAAGAAAACTGTGACACCCCGAGTCTAGGAAGGAGAGATAATTTAAGCAATGACTAGGTAGGCTAAAACAAAACTTGCATTTTTTCCATTTCCTCTTAAAGCAACATACCAAAGAAATAAAAAGAAAAGGGAAGAAAAGAAAGGAAACATAAAAAGGGGCCCACATATTTCCAAGGAGAAAAATGGTGTGTGTTGTGAGACCACACAACAAATAGGTGTATGAGACACTAAAAAAGTCCCACAATGTAATAAGCACAAAAATAATAAAATATGCACAATCACTAAGAACATGTATAGGCACCATAAATGTGTGTTATTACACTGATGGGGAAAAACTATGACAAAACATAATAATATACTATCAAAATAAATTAAATCATATAAATAATGGTTAAGATGGATCATTATAATGACACATAAGAAAATGGAGGTTAGTAGAAAGGAAAACAAATCCAAATAGTGGTGAAATGTCAAAAGAGTGAGTATGAAAAACCCTAATAAAAAAATTCATAAAAAGCCAAAAAATAATAACTACCCTATAATAAAAGAATAAATGTACTAAGAATAATGTTAGAGAATCCCTGGAGGTGAAAAAACCTAGAAAGAAACCATGTTAGGCCTTGGAATGAAAAAAATCACATGCACAAAAAAGTAGGGCATGAAGACCACATATCATGCACAAGAACCACATGTCATGTATAAGTAACATACATTAGGAACATGTTCCACATTGTGTTCAATGGTAATAGAATGCACAACTTCCTTAGTCACACCAAAAGGGGAATGAAGGAAGAGGAATCCAATTTCATAATGTTCACACTCAAGAACAAATCCTTGAGATTCCAATGCAAAAGAGATTGAAATCTATTGAAGGGAATTTTCCTTAAGGCTGGAAATTGATAAAGAAGATTAACTATTAATGCAAAACTAAGAAAATGCAAAGTATTTGAAAACACATTGTGATATGCAAAGTGACCTAGAAATGTAAATAAACTATAATAGAAAACTATGAAATTGAAAGTGTGCACCTATAGACTAGAGAGGGCTAGAATGGAGCTCTGGAATTTTGAAGAATTCACTGTTGATGCCCACTAGGACTCATATGCCAAGCTAGGTGACTTAGTCATGTTTCTAAAAGATTTTTCTGGAATAGGTTTCTGACAATTGGGTACTCAAAACTGCAAAATATCTATTTTAGGCCTGGCAGTGGGACTCATATGCCACTAATGGCATATCTTTACACTTCTAGATTTTGGGAAATTCAAAAGTGGAATTTGTAGCTCTTGGTCTGCACTTCTGCTCCTAACAAGTTTCTAGATCCGAAACGGTAGAATTTGACCTATAAGTGTTCTCCAAACTTCTTTTAGGGCTTTAACAACTTTGAATGACTTTGAAAAATTGTTGACAACTTTTCCAATCTTTCTCTTTGAAAAATATGCAAACTTAGACCTGAAAAACACATGCAAAGAGGGAAAAATTATTGTGGGGTTAGTGAATAGGGGTTTGCCTTGGTCAAACCCTAGTTTGGTAATTAAACCTTTGATAATGAAATGAAATATGGAAAGAGAATGATGAATGAACAACATGCAGTGCTACAAATCACCAAACCCTTGAAGTGGAATTTTGAAGACATGCAAGTAATGGATCCAAAGTGCTTGAATTCTAGATCACTTGATTGCTTGTTGAATTGATTGAGAGATTAGGAGAGAGGTGAAATGAGTTGAAAACCCCTATATTTATACTTGGTTATGCAATATTTCCCAAAAAATACCACATCATAGGCCAACCTTAGATCTTAGAAAACAATAACCCGCCAGAAATTCAAAATTATTTTGATTTTTGTGCCAAAGGGTACTCATTCACCCCTAGTGGTGAATGGGTTCCACTTAGGAATTTTAAGTGGGTTTTGGAAATTAGACGTATTAAATGATGTTTATTGGGATTATTTTCAAAAATACACTTAAGTAAGGCATGTAAATGTAAAATGGAGCCAATTAAAGCATAAGAAGGGTCAAATTATTGATGACAAGCCTAGAAAAGCATGAAAGTTTGTTACAACACTTTAAAAAACTTTTAAATAAGGCTTGGTAAATGATAAAAAGAAGTTATTTAGGTGAAATATATTAATAAGACCTTAGAAAAGTGTGAAAGTGTGTTACAACACTTTACAACACTTAAGTAAGGTACCACTTGAATTATTTTAGTTCACCAGGGCCCAAGACCTAATGTGAATATGTTATCCACATTACAACACTAAATCAAGACACAGTTAAGCCAAAATCACAAGGAGGACCCAAATGAGACAAAAAAAGTAGAAGGGTTACTTTTTCGATGTCCAACACATAATAGGAACATGCACCACATAGTGTGTTGTTTGAATTAAAAAATTTAAAATAAGTGCTTATAAAAAATGCAATGACATAGCTAAAAGGTTCCATATAATTGGAATGCATCCAATAATGTCAAAAACCTATAGAAAATCACAAAAATAAACTCCAAGAAGAAATAATTTTATTTGGACAAGGTCCCATTAGATGTACTAGAATATGGATAGTAGAATATACATGATAAATAAGGATGCAAAAAACAAACTTAAATGCTAATCAAAACATCTAATTAAGATAAGTAGTAACAAAGATGATAGAAAAATAAGTATTCCCTCACCAATACCTCTTGTTGCACACACACATAGAGACTGTGTGGTTGTGCTCATTATGTATGATGGAAGGATGTAGATGCTCTCTAAAATAGAAAAAATGAATTTGTATTAGAGAGACTTGATGAAAATGGTTTAGGTGAAGGTTGATTTATATATTATTTGAATACTTGACCAATGGTTGAGGAATCTTGAGAGGCTTGTATGAATGTGATACCTCCAAGTGACACCTTTGTGATTGGTGCACTTGGAGAGAAGGATGATCAAGGAGACTTGAAAGATTGAGATCAATAGTCCTCACACATGTATGAGAAGGACTATAGAGAAGAGTGACATGACAAGTGTCCTCTCACACATGTGTGAGGACAAGATAGAGAAGAGAGATTATGACATTTTTCATTTCACAAATGTATGAGTATCAAATAGGGATGTGGGATGTGATAAGTGAGTCCCCTCACCCACATGTGCGGATCACATAGAGAAATATAGATAGTGAGGACTTTATAGGATAAATTAATGGATATAATTTTATTTCAAAATGTGACATGATTAATTAACATGATCATTATTAAATAATTTAATTAATTGAGGGATATTTTTAGGAGGCTTAAGTGAATATTTTATTTTTATTCTTCTTAGATGATATGAATATGAAGATGAACTTAAGTAGATAAATGTTGAATTAATTTAATTAAGGATGAACTATAAAGAAAAATGGGATTGACATTGGGAAGAAACTTGAGGAGGTTAATTTAAATAATTAGCCTTATTTAATTAATGCTAGGATAGGGTAAAATTAAGTATGGTCAAGTGTGGATGATTTAGGTGTTGCAGTAGGTAAAAATGGGACATCTACATGTGGGTGGATCCATTATTTATTTATGTTTAATATTTTTGGAATATTAGGTAAGAAGGCATTAAATAGATAGATTATATAATTTTTTTTGAAGTTGGGAACTTTAAAGTGCCTTTCTAATTTGATTTTTATAATACAAATATTAAATGACCTTATGGAGCATTTAGGATTGGGATCTTGGTCAAATTGACAATTATGATATGTTCAAATTTTGTATAAATAAAAAATAATTCTATCCAAGATCAAATGTCTAATAGCTAATCACAAAACACGAATTTTAATATTCATCATAGGTGACTAATGTCATAATTACTTACTCATTTGAAGGAAAGAGCTATAATATATATAGCCCTAAAATTCCAAATCTAATGAGGATGTGGATGAGACAAAATAAAATAAAAATAAGGGATTGTTTTAACTAATTTTTCAAATAAGAGAGGACAAAGAAAAGTATAATCCCATGAAAGAATGAAATGACATGTACTCAATTATCTTATCCTATTGAAATAATAAAAAAATTTTGCATAAGTAAACTCAATATAATAAGGTGCAATTAAATACTCACATCATCACAAAATAATCTATGACATGTAAGAAGAGTATAAGTGGTGTAGGAGGAGTTACATATGTTTTCAATATGTTTGACCATAACCATAAAGACAATAGATTTTTGTCATGGTGTGTGGTTTTGGATACTATTGATATTATAGCTATTAACTTCTCGATATACTAGAGACATAAGGTAATAGATTATGATATTTTTCATAACTTATAATATAGATGTTTCAAGAAAACTTGTCCATAAGCATAATAGATTGATTGAAAATTTGATATTTCTTAGATTATATGATTTTTTCGTAACTTATGATATAGACAATTCAAGAAAACTCACCCATAAACATAACAGATTGTTAGGAAAAATGGTATTGTAGATAACAATTGAATAGTGTGATTATAAGATTTTTTGCAACTTATGATATAGATAATTCAAGAAAACTCACCCATAAACATAACGAATTGTTAGAAAATAGATATTGTTAGATATAAATTGAATAGTATGGCCTAATGCCTATAGTTTGAAATAGAGGGCTTGTTCCATCAATTGACTAACGACCTCGTTGAAATATGGAGCTTAATGGAACCCACAAATGTGCTGTCAACTTTTTTTCATTATTCTTTAGAGACTCAATAACTGTGGGCGCCTGTCAAGATCTTTCATTTCAGATATGCTATTGCATGTATGGACCATGATTCGTGTTCATGCAAGGGAATAAAGAAACCACGCCTGGTTAGCATGTATGGACAATTATTATAACGTTCCAATCAAAGGAAATAGATAGATAATAAAATTACGTTGGAAGCGTGGAAAGTGAAAGGTTCTTTGGAAGCAATAGAACCCAATTCAGAATTCATTCAGAGTCCTCAAAAGTATTAACTCGGTACAATACAATGTTTTGGGACGGATCACAGAAATTGAAA